>JAPMLY010001949.1:0-36362 GCA_026401115.1 Tetraselmis chui | reverse complement strand
AAAAGTCGTTGAACTGCTGAGTATAGGCGGCATTACTCATAGTACCTTGCGTAATTCCAAGCACGTCGTTAATTGCGTCGTCGCGAATGTTGGACAACTAGGGCGTCTTATGAAGCTCTTCTAACAAAGATTCGAAAGAGTTTGGGATTGTTGCATGTTTTTTACGGATGAGCAACCAGCTGATTAGGGGTCCAGAAAATTGTGAAGTGGGCCACTATTGAACCATGCAAACACAGTTAGTGTGGAAGATAACGTACGCAAACGTAGTTACAGTCACAGTCCCGCAAACGGAACAGTTACAGCGACAACCAGCCTACATGCGTGGTGTTGGGACAATAGAAGTGTGAGAGCTGTAGCCTAGCGACAGCTCTGTACCGAGTCAAACAGTTTATCGGTATGTCCGATCTAGACATGTACTAATCATATCTAGGATAGCTTACAGTAGCTATCTGCAACTAATACGTATGCGGTATTACTTACAACACTCCCCCTGCAGGTAGCTACGGGATGAAGCGTTGCATTGGGTCTTGTCCTCCAATGATCGCACTTCGGTGTCTTGCCAGTGCAGGTCTTGGGAGGAGTTTGGTGAGCATGTCAGTGTCGGCAAAGCCTGTGAGTTGGAGGTTGTGGTCCAGGCCCCCCCCCAACGTCAGGCGCATGTGGATGGTGCCATGAAGGGAGCGGGGGACCTTTTGCAGAGCGCGCCAATGTGCCTCTGTGGGTGAGGCTTGGGCGGAGCCAAGGATGCGCAAGACCGTGGAGACAGCGGGGCGCGTGCAGACGGGGGCGTAGTGGGGGCCGCCCAAGAGACTGAGGTGTACGTCTGGGTCAAAGTCGGGGGTTGCGTGTGTCGGTCGCCCGATGACTATGGGGTCAACGGTGGGGCGACGACGGCCACGGGGGGTGTGGTCGCCACGCTGGGCTGGGGAAGAATGATGTCCATGGAAGAGAAGAGGTGGGCCACCGGTAAAGGGAGAGCGGCCGTCCATCGGAGGCGGCGGGGCGTACGAATGCGGGTGGTCACAAGAGGGGGGGACGCCTTGAGAGGGCGCCTCCGGGATGAGAGGTATGGGGTGGTGAGGGGCATATCCAACGGGGGGTTAGGGGGGGGGGTGGCGGGAGGTCAACCGCGATGTCGTGATGGGAGGGGTCGCGGTGTAGGGTAGAATCAGCGGGGGGGTATGGGGGGGGTGCTTGCAAGTGTGCACCTACGAGTTCGGGGCGCGAGGGCTCGCGGTGCGCATCGGGGCGGCGCTGTGCGGTGGCGGGGTCGCCAACATGAGATGCAGCGGTAGCAGCAGACAAGGCTGACTGTGCGTCCTGTGGGGCGTAGCCAGGCTGGGGATGCACAAGCAGGGGGAGGTTGTGCACGACGTGGCCGTCCCGAAAGTGGCCGAGGTGAGCATCGTGGCGGCGCTGAGCGACAGGGGGGTGCGATATAGCACCCGCAGCAGGAAGAGCAGCAATGCCGGCCGACCGCGAGTCGAGATACGCTTCAAGGCGCGTCAGTTGCACACGGAGCAGCTCGAGAACACCATGGGTAGTATCGACAGTGCTCTGCTGAGAGCCTGGGTCAGGGGAATCAACAGGTGAAACATGCGGGATTTTCTGCGCCATTTCGACAGAGGGCGAAAAAGAAAGAGCTGGATTAAAAACAGGAAGCGGTAAAAACCGCTAGCCGGACTCGTGCCTAACAGCGGTATGCAAAGAGACGGCATGATGCCCGCCGACCCCTCGGCCTGTAGCCCCGGGGTGTCTCAGAGCACCTTCTCAGTATCCTAAACCCAGTGTGGGGCACAAGTCGAGGCCAAGGCCAGGACAGGTGGAGCGCTGCGCTGGCGGCTGAGTCGCTAAGATAATATAAAAATAAAAAAAGGTAAGCTACGGCTAGCGTACTACCTGTGGATGCGTATTCACCCGACAGTGCACCCCCCCGTTCTCCAGCTTGGACATGTGTGCACCCTGTCCACACACGACGAGTGCGTCGGTGTAGGTGGTTGGCTATCTCCGGCGGGTGGCTGACTTAAGAGGGTGGTGGCGGGTTTTAAAATCGCAGTTTATACTGGCGATACCGCCGACTACAAGTTGAAAGTAATAGGAGTCTAAAGAAACTTGCCTTCTGCGGGAGAGCTGTCGATCGCAGCTCGCCGAACCAGGTTGTCGCGCGTGAGTGACGTGAGGCGGGGGCCCATAACCTATTGAACCATGCAAACACAGTTAGTGTGGAAGATAACGTACGCAAACGTAGTTACAGTCACAGTCCCGCAAACGGAACAGTTACAGCGACAACCAGCCTACATGCGTGGTGTTGGGACAATAGAAGTGTGAGAGCTGTAGCCTAGCGACAGCTCTGTACCGAGTCAAACAGTTTATCGGTATGTCCGATCTAGACATGTACTAATCATATCTAGGATAGCTTACAGTAGCTATCTGCAACTAATACGTATGCGGTATTACTTACAACAGCCACACAACTGCGTCGTAAGAGTCAGCAGTTATTCCGAGCATGGCAAAACGTTGAGGTTGTGCCTCGAGCCAGTCTTCAAGCTCACGCGGTTCAAGACTTGACTGAAACTTAGAATCAATCGCAGCCTTACGTTGTGTTAGCAACAGTTGAGGACAAGCCATCAAAGTTGGTTTTAGGGACCGGAACTCCCACGCGTAAATCGGTCGGAGTTTGACCACACAGCTGATTAATGTTGCCTCTTATGAGCATCCATACATGGCCATTGTCGACAGTTGTAAACCGAGGGTAGAAAAGAAAATGTCTCTGTAACGACGTGTCCTCGTGACATAGTACTTGTTGAGTATAAACATCTCGACGAAAAGCCTCCCATTGAGTCACGTTATCAAAGTAAAGTAACTCAAACTTACGCCTCAACCTTCGAAGTACATTTTGTTTGGTAGGCGTAAGAGAAAGACCGTCAATGTCAATCGCTTTTGGTACGACGTGAGAACCAACATGATTAATAGTCGTCTGGGCAATAACAGCCTCCTCGAGCTTAGTTAGCATGTGTGCCTATATTAGTTGTCACGTAAGGAATATGTGGCGGTTAGCCTCTGTAAGCTAAACGCTAGCACAAATCTGTTCTAATCTGTCTAGTTCTGTCGTTGCAAGATGGCAAAATGATGTTGTCGAGAGGCAATGGTCAAAGATGTTTCACTGCTGTACTTAGGCAGTAATTGTTGTAAGTGAACAATGGAATTGTTAAATGGTTTTGTCACCTCCCTCTATTGCACTGGGCTTAAATAGGTTTCTGCCCAGATTACTTACGCATGCAAGCTACGCTTACGTGTCAGGCGTTAGGGCTGTCTAACCGTCGTCTTCTGCCTCGAGACGCGGCCTGCCTAGCATTGGGTTTCACGACGCGGCTCCTTCTGCATCGGAGAGCTCATTCTGGTGCGTCATCTAGCTAGTTAGATTAATTATGCATATCTGTACGTACCGGGAGGTAATGGTCGTACTGTAGCATCAGCACCTTTATAATATTGCAGTAGCGACGTCCCACGAGTATACGTCCGTCATGTGGAAAAGCACGAATTGGAATCCGTAACGAGTACATGTACAATGTCCTGCAATGTACTGTTGCAGGACTGTACTCGTCACACTCGACCCTCCCCCTCTTGACAGATCTTGAGGCCGCCGCGAGGCAGACCTCCGTGGTCTAAGCTCCTTTACTAAAGCAGTTACTGGGACTCAGGAATGCGCGCTGGATGAGCGTGCATGAAGTCGATGTAAGCCTGAGTCTTGGCGAACTTGCGCCATTGGGGCGTCTCCAAGAATTCTTGTAACGCAATTGTCCGGTGTACTTCGTTTAACCGGTGCCACACAGGTGGAATGTCATCATCACTGAAATGCGTCATGAAGAGCAGATATTTGCCTCGTCGCCCAGGCAGCGACTTGATGCACACAGCAGAGATGTGCGAGACATCAAACTCCTCGTCGTCTCCTTCAGGTACAGTCAACGGGACAGCTGGTCGTAGTGGAGCGGTAGAGCAGGGTCGCAAGTTGTTAACATGGAACACAGGATGTAAGCGTACTGTTGCTGGAAGTTTCAATCTGTAACTGTGTTTTCCAATCTGCTCCTCCACTGAAAAAGGTCCAAGCTGTCTGTCTCTGAGTTTCCGATTCGGTTGTCCTCGGTTGTCAAAAAGGTTTGTTGTGACGACTGACACCTTGTCTCCCTTAGCGAAGTGTGGCGCTGTAGACGGTTCTGTGCGCGCTTGCATCTCGTCCTTGTGCAGTTGTAACACTGAGCGTACCAGGGTATGCACGTCATGTAACAATCTCAACCGTTCTGTTGCGTCTTGCGAAATTTGTATCGATGGTCGCATGCTGAACAGCAGGTCAGGAGGCTCCTCAGGAGAGAACCCAAAGTTAGCCTCGAACGGTGTGTGCTCAATTCCAAGTGCACGCGAAGCGTTGTACGCAAATTCCACTTGCGGTAGAAGTGTCGTCCAGTCAGAGCCATCATAGCAACATAAGCAACGAAGAAGCTGCTGAAACGTGCTTTTTACGCGCTCTGTCAACCCGTCCGTTTATGGATGTCGGCTGGAAGACATGTTCAGACGCGTCCCGAGGCGTCTCCAAAGTGTCTACCAGAAGGCACTGACGAATTTCGGGTCGCGGTCGCTAATTAGCACACGGGGCAGTCCATGCAAACGGTAGACTCCCTGTAAAAACAAAGTTGCAGTTTCTTCGGCAGTAATCGACTCTGTACATGGCAGAAAATAGGCCATTCGAGTTAGATGGTCTACCACAATCAGCACAATGTTAAAACCATTGCTTTCAAGTAAGTGTGTCAGGTAGTCAAGACCAACTGTGTGCCACGGTCTGGGTGGTACAAGTAATGGGTAAAGAGTCGCAGCCATCTACGGTCGAATCTTTGCTCGTCGACACACGACGCAGCGTTCACAGAAATCTTTCACGTCTTGGCGAATTCGTTTCCACCAGAATCTGTCGAGTGCTTTAGCAAGAGTGCTAGCAACTCCTTTGTGACCAGCGGACGAACTTCCGTGCAGCTCTGTGATAAATCTCAGCCGGAGCTCAGAGTTCTGTGGTATACAGAGGCGATTGAGGCGCCAAAAGTATCCGTCTCTGGCTTCTATCCGGTTGTCTTTCGTCCACTCACCATCGTCCCCATAAAACGAATCTTGTGAGAACCCCTCGCGAATGAGATCAGCGAACTCAGGGCTCAGCTGCAGCGCGTTAACAGTCAGTAAATTTAACTGCGCGTCTTCAAACAACAGCTGGGACTTCCGTCGTAATTCTCGATCTGACGGAACCTCGCCATCCCAAAATAAGGGTTCTGTGGCTTGAGGTACGAAGTCTGGACGCCGGCTTAACGGGTCAGCTTCGTTCAGAGCTCCCTCGCGATATGCAAGTGTCATCGAGCCCACAAACGGTAGCAAATCCCGCAGGTATCTTGCTTGCCGCTTGTTCAGCCTGTTGTTCGGTTGCTTGAGCGGATGTCGCAGTGTGTCGTGGTATGTTACGACAAGGAACTTAGAGCATCCTTCAAGATAGCACCTCCAATGCTTGACAGCTTCGCATACGGCCAAAGCTTCTAAGTCGTACGCAGAGTAAGTGTTACCACGCTTAGCTGGATTCAGCTTACGCGCCCAGTAAGAGAATGGTTGAAGACCTCCTCCTTGGTCTTGCAACAGGACTGCTGCAATCCCCACTGTTGAAGCATCTGTAGCTACGGTGAACGTCGCGTCCGAGCCGACCTCCGGAAGGATCAGGCATGGCGCGGAAATGAGCCGTAACTTGAGAGTCTCGAAGGCTTCTAAACAGGCAGGCGTCAGCGTAACCTTCTGTGGCTGGGACTTCCGCAGTAAGTCCGTCAATGGAGCCGTAAGGTCGCTAAAATGGTGTATGAATCTGGCGTAGAAGTTGCAGAAATGTACGAAACTGCGAACTTCCTTCTGCGTCTTGGGCACTGGCCAGTCTGCAACGGCCTCGACTTTCTTTGTGGAAACCGAAATTTTACCAGCTGACACAGTATAGCCAAGGTACTCCATTTCTTGCAGTCCGAAGAAGCATTTCTTAAGGCGTAATTTCAGCCCTTCCTCCTTGAATCGCTGTAGCACGAGCCGCAGGTGCTCCAAGTGCTCCTCCATAGTTCGACTGTAAATTCAGACGTCATCGAGGTAGACTGTCACGAACTTGTGTAAAAAGTCGCGAAGAATGTCATTCATCATCCTTTGAAATGTAGCCGGCGCATTGCACATGCCAAACGGCATGGCGACCCATTCCATTAAGCCATCTGAAATGCCGTCTTGTGAATGTCCTGGTCACGCACTCGGACTTGCCAGAATCAAGAGGCGAGGTCGAGGTGTGTGTAAAAATTCGCGTCCTTAAGTTCGTCCTGAGTATCATCCACGCGCGGAAGTGGGTAAGCATCTTTACGCGTAACTTCGTTAAGGCCACGGTAGTCAATGCACAGACGTAGCGAGCCATCAGCTTTTCGCACAAAAAGAATTTGCGAGCCGAACTCACTGTAGCTGGGACGAATCAGACCAACCTCCACTGCGTCTTTGAGCTGTCGATTTAGCTCAGCGCGCTCTGCATGTGACAATCTGTTCAGACGTTGGCGTCGCATCGGGCCAGTTCTATCAATGGGGTGATCCCACTGTCGGCTTACAGGTGGAGAGTCGACAGGTTGCAATAACTCCGGGAAGTCATCGAAGAGTAACGACCGGAAGTTGTCACGTTGTTCTGCCGTTAGCTCCTCTCCAGTGTGAAAGTCTGTCGGTTGTTTAGCGGCTGATGTAAGTTCAATGACGTAAAAATCAGCATGACGTCCCCTGCTGCGGCGCGTCTTGCGCATGAGTTTCTGAACTTAAGTAGACGACAGTAGCAAACACTCGGGGCGTCGTTCCTCGAGCGTAGTCTCCACAGCTATGCCATCCATCAGTGTAAAAACCCTGGTTGTACCCAACTGTAAAGAGGCTTGTTCGTCATGGAGCCATGGTAAACCCAGGATTAAATCAGTTGTACGTAAATCACGTAAGACGTAAAAAGTCCGGTGAAATTCGTGTCGAGCCAGCTCAAAAGTAATATCGCAGACTGTCGAAGAAGTCACTCGTTGTCCGTTGGCGAGTCGAACTGGGGTCTTAGTCACAGACTTCCGAGTATGTAAAGCAAAGCGTCGCACAAAGTCCTCTGACACAAAATCAAGCGTCGCAGCGCAGTCCACTAATCCAGAAATGTGGTGTTCGCCATCAGGAGTTTTCACAGTCAGCTCAGTTCGAATTAACGGTCGAGCTGCCGTGAGATCAGTCAGTAGGGCTGTAGCTGGCGAAGAAAAAAGTTGCAGCGTAGCGATGGACGGTTCCGCGTCGTCTGAAGGTACATGTACCGAGTTGGGTTGATCAATTGTTGTAGGTGTTGTCGAGTCGTTAAACGCACAATCTGCGTCGACTAACCACAGCTGTACATGCCAAGGAGTTGGAGCAACCACCTCATGTTGCGCTGGGATCTCCATTGACTGACGAGTAAAAAGCTGTGTCCTTGCTAGGAATTCTTGGTAGAGTTTCCAGTTTTTAGTCACTTGAGTAAATTTTGCCCATTTCGGTAGTACAAAAACAGCCATCGTAGATGTCGGAGATGTTCAACGACAATCCTCAAAATGTTGCGCAATCTGCTCAGCTAACTCCCAAGGTGGGTTGATGAACACCCGTTCTCCTGTCAAGTCCCTCTCTAGAATCGAGTCACTCGGCGAACAGTGAGGTAAGTCACCGTGCGAGTTTAGACCTTCATCATCAGCACATCCCTCCAAAGTGAAGTTGAATCGTGCATGCAGAGGGTCAAAGACTGAGTCAACCAGTTTCCAATCAATTGAACGTCAGGTTACAGGTTTACGACTCTATTTCTGGTTAGTCTGATGACGACGACCTGCTACTAACGTTGCAAGTGTCGCGACTGTAGTCGATGGAGATGCCGAAGGTGTTTCGACAACCTCTGTCGCTAACAGTGTCTCAGAACGAACAATAGATGTAGCCGGCTGCTCCATTTCGTTGGTAGAACAGCCTTGCCACCATCATTGCTTCTTAGACTGAGGTTCCATAGGTGCCTTGCCCTTCCACTCCGGGCATTGGAACAGACGGTGTCCCTTCTTGTGGCACTTGAAGCAAAGTCCCTCCTCCATATGACGCTTGCGCTCTTCAGCTGTCATCGCTTTTGCGAGCGTGTTAAAATCATCGCGACCATATGTTTGACCACGTCCACCATTGTTGCCTCCACCACGTCCGCGTCCGCGGCCACGACCACGGCCACCTTTATTACGCTTCCAGATATTAGAGGCTTCGTCGAGAGGGTCCTCAAAGTTGCGCTTGCGCGTAGGCTGGGCGGATGGACCAGCAGTAGACCTCGTATTGCCGAGTTCCGGCGAATCTGTAACGACGTCGTTCAGGAAATTTTGCAGCTCAACCAGAGTAATTTGGTACCCCTTCTGAGCTCGGTGTGACTTCGCGTGGTTCTTCAACGTAGAGTTCGCTAGGCCGTTAATGAAGCGCACACACTGAACATCAGCTGTCAGGTGCTGACGAGACCGACGTAAGTAGTCGTCGTATTGCTTTGTGTAGAGCGCGTAACTCATCGTGTTGCTCTACGTAAAGCTGAGCAAAGCGTTAATCGCATCGTCTTGAATGTTCGGAGGAAACGTTGACTTGCGTAACTCCGTAACAAGCTCGTTGTACGTAGATGGAATAGCAGCTTGAGTTTTACGGTTCAGCCACCACCCATTCAGATGTCCTGCGAACTGTGAAGTAACCCAAATAACTGAGTCGTACGAGTCAAGCGAAATCCCAAGCATGAGAAAACGCTCATGCTGAGCTTCAAGCCAATCCTCCAGTTCATTAGCTACACGGCCATTCTGTAACGGTGAATTAATTGTTGCCTTACGCCGGGTCTCCGTGAGGGTAACACGTAGTCCAGCCAGGTTGTGAGTAGGCATCGACATTCCCACTCGTAAATCTGTAGGCCCTTCTCCAGTCAGTTGATTAATGTTTCCACGAATTAACAGCCAGACAGGACCAGAGTCGACCGACGTAAACCGAGAGTATATGTGAAACTGCCTCGGGATAGACCTGTCGTCATACAAGACTGGAACGTGTTGGTTGACTGCCCGGAGAAAAGATTCCCATTGAGTCACGTAACCAAAGTGAAGTAACTCACTCTTGTGCTTCTTAGCACGAAGTGACCCCTTCTGCGCGGGCGTAAGGGTCAGACCATCAATGTTGATTGTTTCCGGGACGACGTAAGTACCATCCGGATTAATTGTCGACTAAGCTATTACAGCTTGTTCAACCTGAGCAGGCGTACGTAAGTTGTTCGTAGCAAACAGGACAGGAATTGAAGCCGAGTACACGTAAACAAGCTGTCGTCCTTGAGGTAACGTAATTACGACAAGAGCGTCACTCAACAGCGTCAAATCATCCGGTGTCAGAATGAGACCGGTTTCCTCGTGTAACTCTCGAACAATATCGTCGACAAGCTCTTCGTTAGGTAAGATAGAGCCAGCTGCGAACCAAGTTTTACCAGAACGAGGCTCACATTGTAATACCAACTTTAAGTCCGACGGTTTAGTTCCTCCAACGTGAATTACCAAAACCACGTAATGTCCGGGTCCTAGAGAAGCCATCTCAAATCAATCAGGCAACGTCGAGTGAGTTAATGAGCAACGAAAGCGTGCGTCGACCAAAGAGCTCCGAAACCAGTGTGGCGGTTAGCCTCTGTAAGCTAAACGCTAGCACAAATCTGTTCTAATCTGTCTAGTTCTGTCGTTGCAAGATGGCAAAATGATGTTGTCGAGAGGCAATGGTCAAAGATGTTTCACTGTTGTACTTAGGCAGTAATTGTTGTAAGTGAACAATGGAATTGTTAAATGGTTTTGTCACCTCCCTCTATTGCACTGGGCTTAAATAGGTTTCTGCCCAGATTACTTACGCATGCAAGCTACGCTTACGTGTCAAGCGTTAGGGCTGTCTAACCGTCGTCTTCTGCCTCGAGACGCGGCCTGCCTAGCATTGGGTTTCACGACGCGGCTCCTTCTGCATCGAAGAGCTCATTCTGGTGCGTCATCTAGCTAGTTAGATTAATTATGCATATCTGTACGTACCGGGAGGTAATGGTCGTACTGTAGCATCAGCACCTTTATAATATTGCAGTAGCGACGTCCCACGAGTATACGTCCGTCCTGTGGAAAAGCACGAATTGGAATCCGTAACGAGTACATGTACAATGTCATGCAATGTACTGTTGCAGGACTGTACTCGTCACAAATCGGAACATATGCCGAAAAGACGTAAACAAGCTGGCGTTACCCTTCGGGTAATGCGACGCGAACCGGAGCGTCACTCAACAAGGTTAAGTCATCATGACTCAAGGTAAGGCTAGTTTCCTCGAGTAACTCGCGAACAACAACATCAACATGCTCTTCGTTAGGCAAGATCAAACCGGGAGGAAACCATGCTTTACCAATACGAGGCTCACGTTGTAAAACGAGCTTAATGTAAGAGGCTTTGGAAATACCAGCATGTAGTACGACCACAACGTAATGACCAGGTCCGACGGAAGCCATTTCGAGTTAATCAAACAACGTCGAACAAATCAAGCGACAACGAAAACGTGCGTCGACCAAAGATCCCCGAAATCAGTGTGGCAGTAGCCCTTGTGAGAGCTAATTGCAGACACAAATATATTATGGTCTGTCTGTCGCTACTATCTCTGCAAGTAGAAGTGCAGATGGAGGTAGAGATGAGGAGATGTTTGACTATTAGTATTTAACAATAGATTGTAATCGAACAAAGGAATTGTTAAAAGATTCGGTCACCTTCCTCTACTGCACTAGGCTTAAATAGCTTTCCGTCTAGATAGCTTGCACCTCTCTAGCTTGGTCCTCGTGCCAGATGCTACGGCTTTCCACCCGTCATCAATAGACTAGCGACGCGGCTCGTCTAGTGTGGGGAATCACATTATGCATTGGGAACCTCGCTAGGCGCGTCGTCTGGCTAGTTAGATTTACTGTGCGTATATGAACGTACCGGGAGGTATTGGTAGTACATTACGCATCAGAACCCTTGCTATATTGCACTAGCGACGTACCCACGTTGTACGTCCTTCCGATGGAAAAGCACGAATTGGAATTAGTAACGAGTACATGTACAATGTCATGCAATGTAAAGTTGCATGCATGTACTCGTCACAGAGATGACAGAACCATCTAACAATTGAATTGTTCAATTACAATGTCATGTTAAAAAACACTACACAATGAAGCATATGGACATCCTTCCCTCCTTGTACACTTCCACTTGCAGAGACATCAACAGCAAGCAGAACATAACAGATTTGTGCTCGCAAGTGAAGCCAACTGCCACACGAGCCGTACTAAAAGTGTTAACCGGCAAATGGAGTATATATAATAAAAATAGGTTTGTTAATTTAGGGCAAGTACGGATTTCCGCTCAGAAAGTATGGCACCGCTTCCTTTTTTGCGCCCCCGGGACATGGGAGTGGCAGGTAAACCCACACGGTACCCTCTACATGCGGCGTTTTGCAAACATGTCAAAACTAAAGTCTTAAACTCATCATCGATCATGCTCCCGGCTAGGCGAGGCTCAAGTGAGTGCATAACGTACCATTGCGCGAGAACCGTACCGTACTTTACTAACCCCACATCGAGACCAATGTTGGAACTTCAGCAACGGAAAACCTTCCAATTACATGCAAAACAACATGAATGCATTCCCGGCAGTAACCAAGCAAGGTTTGCCCTACCCGTCCGGGCGTCGACGCAATCGAGAGCCCGAGGAACAGGAAGGCATGCCACAGCATCAGCACTGCCTTCCTGAAAAGCGTCGCGGAGATAAGAACCCAGAGTGCCATGAAGAGCAGCAGAAAGACGTTGCATGAATTCTCGTCGCACATCCCCCAAAAAACGCCGAAACGGAAGAGAAGTAGATCGACGAACAAAATGCTGCATACGGACATAACTGTCAGAGCGCAAGGAACGAGAGTCAGCGGCCCCCATGCCAGGGAAGCGACGTACAGCCACCAAAATAGCCAAGCGATCGACCAACTCAGCCGCCATCGGCGCCAACCGGCCCCCATCCTCCATGGCGAAGGGGTAGTAGTCATGGACCGACTGAACCGAAGGCGTGCCAAGCAAAGCGGAAGTGCGGAGGTCCGCATCAAGTTTGCCTTGCTGAGCTCCCAATGCAAGGCTGCCAGGGAGTGGAAGGCGAGCACCTATACGAGGAACGTTGGTGTTCGTGCGAGCACTTGTAACCGTCACATCAACAACAAGATGGCGGTGCGGAGCCATGAAGTCCAACCAAACCACATCCCCAGGACGATCACGTGAAGCTCCCGACCGAATACGGCGGACCTCCAACCGCAAGTCCCGGCCCTTAGTAGCCCCCGCTTCAAGCATGAACTCTTCAAGCACGTGGACAATGCGGTCATGGAGTTGAATGATATACCAAGAGCACGGGCACCGGGGGATATGGTCCATGAGCATAGCGGCTGTTGAGCGCTCACCCGACATAAAGATGCCCGATACCGTCGACGAAGATCCATACCCGCGAGATTCTGAAGGGGCCTCATTGCACCGAGGGCATTTTCGAACATGAGCGGCGCGCTCCGCAGTCAAGCCAAGCACCCGGTGGGCTGCCATCATATAGCAATCGGATGGCACCTTGAAACTGGACTCATGTGAAGCGAAAAAGAGAGCCAAAGCCCCGCGACCCGTACCCGAAGTCACCCTCATATAGTCCGGTGGGGAAGGTCTGCAAAACGCCAAGAGGTCAAGGTAGGCCCGGGCACGAAGAATGCGCGAAATGCCCCGTTGGATGTGGCCCCCAGAATCTCCCAAGCGAGTAAGAGCATCGGGAGTCGGAAGTTGTAGGCTAGTCACTTGGGTAGCGGGTGCCACCGCATTGTTGACCGTAGATACCACCAACTCGACATCGGGCCCGGCATAATCAGAAAGGTTTTGGTTCAGTGTGTTAGTCAAAACCACAAGCTCCGATTCCGAAAACCCGCCCATAGTGGAGATAGAGTCGTACGAATTGCGCAATTGGACCGCCCACGGTAAAGTAGAAGTGGCAACATTCAGTAGTTCCTGTCGGATGAGACCGTACAAAGGACCTAGCGACTCGGACTCGTAATCAGTAATCAGGTTGGCGAGGGTCGCAGTGAATGAAGCATAGTGAGCAGGTTCGGCGTCGAGCTCGAGGGACGGTACATTAAGCCCCCCAAACTCCGCCGGGAGGGAGAGCTGTCGTTTAGCACAATTCAGTTGATCGAGTGTTTGTGCGTCCAAAGAAACGCCCAAGATTCGATAAACTGCCGCACGAACGGCCCTATCTGCAGTAGCAAGGTACGGTCGGCAGATATCTGGGGGGAGGGTGCGGAGCAAGAAACCATAGCGGCGTACCGCACACGTGATCATCAAGCGGAAAGCGGCGTGAGTCCCTCCGAAGTCCGACATAGCAAAGCATACAATCTTGTCCAAGAGGAGTTGATGAGCCTCAACGGTGTCTTGCAGCCAAGAGTGAACATAGTTCTCGTTATGAGACGCTGGAGGGCCGTCTGCCATCGAGAAATCCATCGCCAAAGGGGCTCCAAGGTTACTAGTACCCGTAACAACGGGGACCATCGCCCGTATCACCTCGACAAGTTCAAGGGCCGTATCCGGAGGTACCATGCACGAAGATTTGATTGGTTGAACATTCGAGCAGACTTTCCCCATTTCCTCCGTAGCCACCGTAATCACAGTCGGGACGAAAGGCGTTTTGATCAAATACTTGCCATCATCAGAAAAGGCTTGGATCGCCGCTGAATCCTTGCACCGTTCTCCAATATTCCGGAGGGGGGTGCTTATCGCCAGGTTGAACAAAAGCGGGCCAAGAGGATCTCCTTGACGGACACCCGTACGAGATTGAACCGTGCCGTGTAGGAGCGAAGCATCGTTGGGGTCGAAGTAATACACCGTGGAGTCCCGTGAATATATCATCTCAACCAACGGGATAATGGGATGCAAGTCAGGGTTCTTGTACAGCTCCGCAAGGAAACTCCGGCGGGAGATGGTGTTGAAGGCGTTTTCCAGGTCCAAGCTTAGAAGGCTGCAATCAGGAATAGCTTGTAGGCCAATGCGAGTGGTATGAATGGCTCGCTCGATACCCGCTTTGGTGAAAACCGATCGTTGTACAGGGCCAAGGTGGTCGGCCGCGACAGTCGCTATCCGCGCTATGGCGTGACAATGAGCTAACCGCGACAAAACGCTGCCAGCAGCCAACGGCCGGACTTTAGGAGCCTCACCTCGAAGGCGAGTGGCGTCGCGGTCAACCCCAGTTTGCTTGTGAAGAGCCCACCCGGTCGCACTCGCCAGAAAGTCCGCCGCAGCCTCGGGAATGTTTCCCGCCGAGTAGCGGTTAACCCACTTACGCCATGCCGGAACATTCAAGTCACGGACATGTTCCCATCGCCAGCCATCAACGTGGGGGGCTGACAAGCGAGGTGCTTTTCTCAAGACAAGGAGCATAGACTCCTCCCATATTTTGAGGCTATCACTGTCATCTAAATACGTGAGGGGTGGGCGCGCCGGGGGGGGCAGAGGGTCGGGGAGATCACAGTCTGGATGGGGAGTACCGGGAGGAGGATGCAACCGCTGAAGAGCGGCCAAAGCCGCGTCCGCGTCCTCCACCATTCCGAAGTCGGCTCCGTCTAGGGCCATCCGGGCCCGTCGCAACTGGCCAACTTCCACTAGCTCACGGGCCCGACGGAAGGCAGCACGGCGTCGGAGGTCACTTTCAGAAAGGCGAGTCGGTGGGTGGTGCTGCTCTCGTTGAGTGTTCTGGGCCCGGCGACGGCGAGAGCCCCCCCCACCCCGGCCCCGACCGCCGGGGCGTCTAGGCGCAGAAGCTCCCGGGCACGCACGTGCAAGCTCACCTCCATCTCGAATATCACGTAGAAGGGTGTCAATGCCCGTGAGTCCGTCCTCTCCGGACGTAGAGAACCAGAGACGGACTCGACGTTGAACCAGGGAGCGGATGCGAGCACCGGTCGCCGCCGGGAACGGTCGGAGGAGGAGGCCGCCAAAGAGGTGAATTGCCAAAAAAGCTCCAGCAGCCCGAGAGTCCGTTGAGGGAAGGGAGGTCGCATATTCGAGGGTGTCTTGTAGGGCAGAACGTAGGTCGTCTCTCGCTGTCGCACAAACCCCTCGGGCCGCAGTGACAGGTCTGAACTCAAGTAGACAAGCGACCGGGTCGTTGTCGGAGCACCATGAGGCAGGAGTAGCGGCCCGAGGGGGGGATCGGAGAGCAGCCTCTCGGCGGAGTGCAGCTGCAGATGAGGGCATAAAAGGTTGTCCATGAGGTATCGGGGGTCCATCATGTGTAGGGGGGGGAGTGAGGGGGGTAAGCTCCGGTTCGGCCCGGGGTGGGGAAGGGAGTGGAGCCAAGGGGGGGAGGCCACCCCAAGCAGGGGGGGGAGGGGTGACAGCCATTCGGAGGGGGCGTGATCCAATGAGCGGCGGCCGGGAGCTGCCAACATAGTCGTGGGGCAGCATTGGAGAAACGGGAGCAGCCACACAGTGTAGGCATGGAGCGGTAAGAGGGCGAGCTTGGGTGGCAGATAGAAGGTGGTCGCCCGAGGCACAAAGGGAAAACAAGGCCGGAGAGGAGGTCGCAAGGTGGCGAGCTTGGCGACGGTGTGCGGAAGTAGAGGGGCCATTGCCAATTATGAACATGTTCGTGTGTCTGGCGAAATTAGAGCGCCATTTACGCCCAGCAAACCGTATGCCACACGGAGCGCAAGTGTAACATTCCCCCCGCGACGGGGATAGAACACCCGATGCACTTAGGCCCGGTTCCGACCCTGAAGCTCCAGCATGGGCACCAACTGCAGCAACCGCATCTCGCCAGCTTCCAACAGCATCATCTCGCCGCCAACCAGCTCCAGCCCTCCGCCCGGCAGCAGAAGCACTCTGCCCATTGGCACCAGTAGCTGCAGAACCGGCACCGCTGTCAATCCTTTGCCCACGGGCTGTGGCAGCATCGGCGAGTCGCTGACCGGCACTTGCGGGAGCACCACTAGCAACGCCATCACCTGCTGGATCTCTCTGTCCAACAGCCCATGCCGCAGCAACCGGGCGCGGGTCAGCACAGGCAGGTGCAGAAGCACCACCAGCGGCCCTGCCACCAGCCACATGTCTGCGCCCACAAGCACCATCACCAACACTAGCAGCCCGGCGCGAGCGAGCTCCGGCAGCCGCAAGTCCCATAGATGTAGCAGTTGCAACAGATGCAGCACCACTCGCCGCAGTCCTCTGCTCATGGACACTGGTAGCAACGGCTGAGCGCCAACCACCACCAACAGGTGCCAAGGGGTCTCCGGCAGCAACATAGCCAGCTCTTTGCCCATTAGGACCACCACATGTAGTACCTTCACTACCGGCAGCAGTAGCAGCAGTAACAACACCCCAAGTTGTAGCCCTCCGCACATCAGCAGCAGCGCGCTGATCTCCAGTAGGAACGGCACTCTCCGCACTCCAACCAGCACCACCACGTGTAGCAGCATGAGCAGCTGCACCCTCCGTAGCAACACCAGTAACACCAACACCCCTAGATGCGGCTTTGCACACGCCATTCTCACCAGCAACAGTCGACCGCCGACCAACAGCCGCAGCAGAAGCAGCAGGAGCAACGGCGGCACCAGCACGACCATTATCTCGACGTCCGCCGGCTGCTGCAGCAGCAGCAGTTGTGCGCCGACCGGCACCAGCAACACCACCACCAGCAATAGCGACGGCGGCACCAACACGACCAGTATCTCGACGTCCGCCGGCTGATGCAACAACAGCAGCAGCAGCCATGCGCCGACCAGCAGCACCACCACCAGCAACGGCGGCACCAGCACTACCAATGTCTCCACGTCCGCCGGTTGCTGCAGCAACAACAGCAGCATCTGTGCGCCGAACGGCACCAGCACCAGCACCAGCAACAACAACAGCAGCACCAACCCGACCAGTATCTCGACGTCCGCCGGCTGCTGCAGCAGCAGCAGCAGCAGCTGTGCGCCGTCCAGCCCCAACAGCAGCACCAGCAGCAGCAGCAACAGCAACGGCGGCACCAGCACTACAAGTGTCGCTATGTCCGGCAGCTGCAGCAGCAACAGCAGCAGCAGCCGTACGTCGACCAGCACCACCACCAACAGCAGGAGCAGCAACAGCAATAGCGGCACCAGCACTACCAGTGTGTCTACGTCCGCCGGCTGCTGCAGCAACAGCAGCAGCAGCCGTGCGCCGACCAGCACCACCCTCAGCAGCAGCAGCAGCAGCAGCACGGCGGAACCAACACTACAAGTGTCTCTATGTCCGGCAGCTGCTGCAACAACAGCAGCAGCAGCCGTGCGCCGACTAGCACCACCCAGCACTACCAGTGTCTCTATGTCCGGCAGCTGCTGGAGCAACAGCAGCAGTAGCCGTGCGCCGACCAGCACCACTCTCCGCAGCAGCAGCAGCAGCAACAACAGCGGCACCAGCACTACAAGTGTCTGTATGTCCGGCAGCTGCTGCAGCAACAGCAGCAGCAGCCGTGCGCCGACCAGTACCACCAGCAGCAGCAACAACAGCAGTAGCAGCAACGGCGGAACCAACACTACCAATGTCTCTACTTCCGCCGGCTGCAGCAGCAGCAGCAACAGCAGCAGCAGCTGTGCGCCGACCAGCCCCAACAGCAGCACCAGCAGCAGCAGCAACGTCGGTACCAACACTACCAGCGTCTCTATGGCAGGCGGCTGCTGCAGCACCAGCGGCAGCAGCTCTACGCTGAAAGGCATCGGCATTTCCGACCGACTCGTAAGCGGGCGACGGACGGCGCAAGTGGCGCGCACGACAGATGCCCAAGAGCCACCGAGGGGGGGTAGAGAAAAAGCAGAGCGGAGAGGGCGTCGCGCATTGTGACGAGGAGTAGCGCGGCGCCCCGATGCGGAGGTACCGACATGGGATGCGGGGGGGGGGACAGCAGACGACGCACGGACCGTAGCACGGGCCCGACGAGCAGCAGAATCGCGACGGGGAGGTCCAGACGCGGAGGACCGGGCGAAAGGGGGAAGAGGAGAAGGGGAGGCCAGTCGGGACGGCCCGGGAGCAAGACGCGAAGGCCGGTCAATGGCCCGGTCGTCGGCCATAACGAGGCCCCGGGAGCAGCGTTGATCGCTACAAAACACGTAGAGCCACCCCCTCCCCAGCCTCCCCGCTACGAACAGGGAGGAGGGAGGGAGGGTGAGGAGCAGGCGGGGGCAACCTGCCTGAGCTCCGACGAGGTCCTCCGCCGACGAGGTCCTCCGACCGACGAGGAGGGGGGGTCGATGAAGCCCGTTATTGTATACCATACCCTTCCATTCATCCATTTATTTATTCCAGTGATTTGTTTGATGTGATGAGGATCATTTTCTTCGTTCCCTCAAGCATACGACGAGAGTGCAGCCTGGCATCGTCAGACAAAAGAAACAAATCACGTGCTGTTCAAATTAACCCGTGGGTCTTTGCGAGGTAGGAGATGCAAACTGGTACCCGTATATAATATGTACAAAAATATAATCATAGGAGAAAATTAGATTTAAAATATATTATGAATACAAGGACATATTCATCCGACTATGTACATTCGTGCAGTTTCGGCCACGCTTGGAAGGAGACGCAGCAGAAGCGACGGACCCCTGCAAACCATATCGGAATTTGGACTGTACAGCAGGGGACGAGCATCCCACTCCAGTTCGAGTTCTCGACAGGCATAGCGAGAAAGAGTTGTTTATTTAATTAAAGTTTAGAATTTCACCAAGAAACAAGCGTTGACAGAAGTGAAGAATGTCGTAGAGCGCGACCACATCAAATCAACAGACTCGCGCGGGGCTTGGTCTATTCCAAAATATTGCTTGTAGGTAATCCTGAATAAGTAACATGACGTTTTTTGTTGCGCGACGAAGCAGTTTGCTGTCGCCACTACTGCCGGTGACATCATACCGTTTCATTAGTGCAGACCCTACTTCGAGTGCGACGGGAAGCTGGGAGGATGGTGAGAGCGTCTTCGACTGTCGTCAATGTGTGTTGCCCTCCGTCGCACACTCGCAGTAGCCAGGGGTGGCGCAGGAGCACCTCTGCTGACGGCCGCGTGCCTGGGTCCAGTGTGAGCATCCATCTCACCAGGCTCTTGGCGCCGGCAGTTCGAGTTTTCCACACCGGGCAAGTAAAGTCGACGTCCCCCCGAAGGATGGCACACTGGAGGTTTTCCAGCGACTGACCAAAGAACGGAAAGTTGCCGGACAGCAGTGCGTAAAGGACAACACCAGCAGCCCAGATGTCCACGCCTTCTCCATGAACGGCCTCCGGACGCAGCAGCTCCGGTGCGGCGTATAACGGCGTTCCACAGCAGTCGTTGAATAGTTTTTTAGCGTCGGTACTTTGCTCGGCCAGGCCAAAGTCGATGATGCGCACCGCGAGTGAGCCCTCCTCCTCGTCCACCAATACAATATTCTCTAGCTTCACGTCCCGGTGAACGATCCCCTTCCTATGCAGGTGACTCAAACCGCTCAGAAGCTGCGTCAATACTGCGCGGGCAGCTTCCTCTGAGTAGGACCTTCGATCGAGGATGTCCGATAGTAAGTCCGGACCCCTGAGTAGTTCAGTAATAATGTACAACGCGTCGACCGTGTCGAAGTGTTCGCGGTAGCGGACAATGCTGGGATGTGCCACCTGCCTTAGCAGTCTGATCTCTTTTTTCGCGCATTCACGTTCCGGCTCGCGGGTTATTATTTTGCAGGCCCATTCTTCGCCGGTAGATCGATCTACAGCGACCCTGACGGTGGAGAAGGCACCTTCACCTATCGTCTCGCCCAGTGTATATCGGCTCTGAAAGGATGACGTAGACGGAGCCGGTCCGGCCTGCCTGATAATACTCCCCTTCGTACAAGTACTTATAAGGGGTACTTTCAGAAAATCAAACCAACGCGCATCAGAACGGGCAGCCTTCATAACTCTACAGCTCCCAACGCTGTTGCATATCGATGAGACACTTCGCAGATCTTGCCGAGCGATTTGCCAAGAGTCAGCTGTGCAAAGTTAACGAAAGTTTAGCCGTGTGGGCTTGTTTTTAATATGTGAGTATCAAGTACCACTGTAGTGCGATCCTCGGCTGAGCACGTTTATGACCACCGTAGTTTGCATTTTCGCGCCCGTCGGTTCTTGCGGGCTTGCAATATATTATTGACACCAGGTACGAATGTGATACGGCAACACCGCGACTGAGGTACGGTACCTACAGCGACGGTTGCAAAAATTAGAATCTTCTCGTTGGATCGGATTTTCTGGATTCAGTTGGATTATTTATCTGATTAGAGCTGCTAGTCTCAAAATCATAGTTGGGATATTTTGGCCGTTGTGATATTCTAAATCCGAATTCGTTGGCTTCATCTGTTCCATGAGTTGATGATTTTAGGGGTTATCTCAGGCTGAGAGGATCATCGACCTATTTTCTAGTTCTACTACGTTGTGGACATTCAATGAATACTAAGGATTAGGATTGACCGATACGATGATCGGAAGCATGTGATCTTCTAATCGCTATTAATCCTTGACCCTTGATCCTCGCTACTACAGCTGTACTTGTTGATAGACATTGCGAGCGATATAATCTGATATTAATCCTGGATGTATATAGCTGTAGCCAGATCCCGATCCTACTGGTACATACCACAAATAATGGCTTACGGTATCCGTATTATATAAGCGGCGGTTCGGAGCCGTAATAAGGCAGTAATCGGCGGGTACAGGTACGCGTGGCGGATATATGGTAGGGATTACCCGTATCGATTATATAGCAGCGATTACCTGCACAAGTATCCGGATATAATGACCGATTTTCTTGATCATTTATATCTCTTGCCACAGTCGTGACCCGCTGCTTATAACTCTTGCATTCTTGGTCCCCCCCACCTCCGAGGAAAAGAAAGGCATGCCTCAGCAGTAGCACTGCCCAGCATAAGCACAACAACATGGGTATTATTGTCTTTAGTGTTTTTTCTAGTTCATGATTTTCCGCATTTGTACCTTATCGATGCGCTTTGCTCATTTCATCGCGCGTTCACACACAGATACATACACACACATGTGACGGTTAGCCTCTGAAAGCTAAACGCTATCACAAATCTGTTCTAATCTGTCTAGTTCTGTCGGTGCAAGATGGCAAAGTGATGTTGTCAAGGTGAAAGATGTTTCACTGTTGTACTTAAGTAGTATATGTTGTAAGTGAACAAAGGATTTGTTAAATGGTTCTGTCACCTCCCTCTACTGCACTGGGCTTAAATAGGTTTCTGCCTAGATTGCTTACGCATGCAAGCTACGCTTACGTGTCAGGCGTTAGGGCTGTCTAACCGTCGTCATCTGTCTCGAGACGCGGCATGCCTAGCATTGGGTTTCACGACGCGGCTCCTTCTGCATCGAACAGCTCATTCTGGCGCGTCATCTGGCTAGTTAGATTAATTGTGCATATATGTACGTACCGGGAGGTACTGGTCGTACTGTAGCATCAGCACCCTTACAATATTGCAGTAGCGACGTACCCACGTATATACGTCCGTCATGTGGAAAAGCAGGAATTGGAATCCGTAACGAGTACCTGTACAATGTCATGCAATGTACTGTTGCAGGAGTGTACTCGTCACACTCGTACCCTCCCCCTCTTGACATATCTTGAGGCCGCCGTAAGGCAGACCTCCGTGGTCTAAGCTCCTTTACTGAAGCGGTTACTGGGACTCATGAATGCGCGCTGGGTGAGCGTGCATGAAGTCGATGTACGCCTGAGTCTTGGCAAACTTGCGCCATTGGGGCGTCTCCAAGAATTTTTGTAACGCAATCGTCCGGTGTACCTCGTTTAACTGGTGCCAGACAGGTGGAATGTCGTCATCATTGAAATGCGTCATGAAGAGCATATATTTGCCTCGTCGCCGAGGTAGCGACTTGATGCACACAGCAGAGATGTGCGAGACATCAAACTCCTCGTCGTCTCCTTCAGGTACAGTCACCGGGACAGCTGGTCGTAGTGGAGCGGTAGAACAGGGTCGCAAGTTGTTAACATGGAACACATGATGTAAGCGTACTATCGCTGGAAGTTTCAACATGTAATTGTGTTTTCCAATCTGCTCCTCCACTGAAAAAGGTCCAAGCTGTCTGTCTCTGAGTTTCCGGTTCGGTTGTCCTCTCAGAAAAAGGTTTGTCGTGACGACTGACACCTTGTCTCCCTTAGCGAAGTGTGGCGCTGTAGACGGCTCTGTGCGTGCTTGCATCTCGTCCTTGTGTAGCTGTAACATTGAGCGTACCAGGGTATGCACGTCCTGTAACAATCTCAACCGTTCTATTGCATCTTGCGAAATTGGAATCGATGGTCGCATGTTGAACATCAGGTCAGGAGGCTCCTCAGGAGAGAACCCAAAGTTAGCCTCGAACGGTGTGTGCTCAATTCCGAGTGCACGCGAAGAGTTGTAAGCAAATTCCACTTGCGGTAGTAGTGTAGTCCAATCAGAGCCATCATAGCAACATAAGCAACGAAGAAGCTGCTGAAACGTGTTGTTCACGCGCTCTGTCAACCCGTCCGTTTCTTGATATGTCGGCTGGAAGACATGTTCAGACGCGTTCCGAGGTGTCTCCAAAGTGTCTGACAAAAGGCACTGACGAATTTCGGGTCACGGTCGCTAATCAGCACACGGGGCAGTCCATGCAAACGGTAGACTCCCTGTAAAAACAAAGTTGCAGTTTCTTCGGCAGTAATCGACTCTGTGCATGGCAGAAAATGGGCCATTCGAGTTAGATGGTCTACTACAATCAGCACACAGTTAAAGCCATTGCTCTCAGGCAAGTGTGTCAGGTAGTCAAGACCAACTGTGTGCCACGGTTTGGGTGGAACAGGCAATGGGTAAAGAGCCGCAGCCATCTGCGGTCGAATCTTTGCTCGTCGACACACGACGCAGCGTTCACAGAAATCTTTCACGTCTTGGCGAATTCGTTTCCACCAGAATCTGACGAGTGCTTTAGCAAGAGTGCTAGCAACTCCTCTGTGACCAGCTGACGAACTTTCGTGCAGCTCTGTGATCAATCTCAGTCGGAGCTCAGAGTTCTGTGGTATACATAGGCGATTGAGACGCCAAAAGTATCCATCTCTGGCTTCTATCCGGCTGTCTTTCGTCCACTCACTCTCGTCCCCATAAAACGAGTCTTGTGAGAACCCCTCGCGAATGAGATCAGCGAACTCAGGGCTCAGCTGTAGCGCGTTAACAGTCAGTAAATTTAACTGCGCGTCTTCAAACAGCAGCTGGGACTTCCGTCGTAATTCTCGATCTAACGGAACCTCGCCATCCCTAAATAAGGGTTCTGTGGCCTGAGGTACGAAGTCTGGACGCCGGCTTAACGGGTCAGCTTCGTTCAGAGCTCCCTTGCGATATGCAAGTGTCATCGAGCCCACAAACGGTTGCAAATCCCGCAGGTATCTTGCTTGCCGCTTGTTCGGCCACTTGTTGGGTTGCCTGAGCAGATGCCGCACTGTGTCGTGGTATGTTACGACAAGGAACTTAGAGCATCCTTCAAGATAGCACCTCCAATGCTTGACAGCTTCGCATACGGCCAAAGCTTCTAAGTCGTACGCAGAGTAAGTGTTACCACGCTCAGCTGGATTCAGCTTACGCGCCCAATAAGAGACTGGTAGAAGACCTCCTCCTTGGTCTTGCAACAGGACTGCTGCAATCCCCACTGTTGAAGCATCTGTAGCCACGGTGAACGTCGCGTCCAAGCCGACCTCCGGAAGGATCAGGCATGGCGCGGAAATGAGCCGTAACTTGAGAGTCTCAAAGGCTTCCAAACAGACAGGCGTCAGCGTAACCTTCTGTGGCTGGGACTTCCGCAGTAAGTACGTCAATGGAGCCGTAAGGTCGCTAAAATGGTGTATGAATCTGGCATAGAAGTTGCAGAACTGTACGAAACTGCGAACCTCCTTCTGCGTCTTGGGCATTGGCCAGTCAGCAACGGCCTCGACTTTCTTTGTGGAAACCGAAATTTTACCAGCTGACATAGTGTAGCCCAGGTACTCCATCTCTTGCAGTCCGAAGAAGCACTTCTTAAGGCGTAATTTCAGGCCTTCCTCCTTGAATCGTTGTGGCATGAGACGCAGGTGCTCTAGGTGCTCCTCCATAGTTCGACTGTAAATGCAGACGTCATCCAGGTAGACTGTCACGAACTTATGTAAAAAGTCGCGAAGTATGTCATTCATCATCCGTTGAAATGTAGCTGGTGCATTGCACATGCCAAACGGCATGGCGACCCATTCCATTAAGCCATCAGGGGTCTGAAAAGCCGTCTTGTGAATGTCCTGGTCACGCACTCGAACTTGTCAGAAGCCAGAGGCGAGGTCGAGGTGTGTGTAAAAATTCGCGTCCTTAAGTTCGTCCAAGGTGTCATCCACTCGCGGAAGTGGGTAAACATCTTTACGCGTAACCTCATTAAGGCCACGGTAATCAATGCACAGTCGTAGCTATATTGAACCATGCAAACACAGTTAGTGTGGAAGATAACGTACGCAAACGTAGTTACAGTCACAGTCCCGCAAACGGAACAGTTAAGGCGACAACCAGCCTACATGCGTGGTGTCGGGACAACAGAAGTGAGAGAGCTGTAGCCTAGCGACAACTCTGTACCGAGTCAAACAGTTTATCGGTATGTCCGATCTAGACATGTACTAATCATATCTAGAATAGCTTACAGTAGCTATCTGCAACTAATACGTATGCGGTATTACTTACAACACTCCCCTTGCAGGTAGCTACGGGATGAAGCGTTGCATTGGGTCTTGTCCTCCAATGATCGCACTTCGGTGTCTTGCAAGTGCATGTCTGGGGAGGAGTTTGGTGAGCATGGCAGCGTCGGCAAAGCCTGTGAGTTGGAGGCTGTGGTCCAGGCCCCCCCCCAACGTCAGGCGCATGTGAATGGTGCCATGAAGGGAGCGGAGGACCTTTTGCAGAGCTCGCCAATGTGCCTCTGTGGGTGAGGCTTGGGCGGAGCCAAGGATGCGCAAGACCGGGGAGACAGCGGGGCGCGTGCAGACGGGGGCGTAGTGGGGGCTGCCCAAGAGACTAGGGTGGACGTCTGGGTCAAAGTCGGGGGTTGCGTGTGTCGGTCGCCCCGATGACTATGGGGTCAACGGTGGGGCGACGACGGCCACGGGGGGTGTGGTCGCCACGCTGGGCTGGGGAAGAATGATGTCCATGGAAGAGTAGAGGTGGGCCACCGGGAAATGGAGAGCGGCCAGCCATTGGGGACGGCGGGGCGTACGAATTCGGGTGGTCACGGGAGGGGGGGACGCCGTGAAAGGGCGTCTCCGGGATGAGAGGTATGGGGTGGTGAGGGACATATCCAACGGGGGGGTGGGGGGGGGTTGGCGGGAGTTGTTCAACCGCGATGTGGTGATGGGAGGG
The DNA here is from genome assembly GCA_026401115.1 of Tetraselmis chui. Taxonomy (NCBI): domain Eukaryota; kingdom Viridiplantae; phylum Chlorophyta; class Chlorodendrophyceae; order Chlorodendrales; family Chlorodendraceae; genus Tetraselmis; species Tetraselmis chui. Next base: position 10,837 of record JAPMLY010001949.1, on the reverse strand, counting down.
GTCGCTGTGTAGGATAGAATCAGCGGGGGGGTATTGGGGGGGTGGTTGCAAGTGTTCACCTACGAGTTCGGGGCGCGAGGGCTCGTGGTGCGCATCGGGGCGGCGCTGTGCGACGGCTGGATCGCCAACAGGAGCTTCAGCGGTAGCAGCAGACATGGCTGACTGTGCGTCCTGTGGGGCGTAGCCAGGCTGAGGATGCACAAGCAGGGGGAGGGTGTGCACTACGTGGCTGTCCCGAAAGTGTCCGAGGTGAGCATCGTGGCGGCGCTGAGTGACAGGGGGGTGCGGAATAGCACTCGCAGCAGCAACAGCATCCTCGGCCGACTGCGAGTCGAAACGAGCTGTCAAGTGCGCCACTTGCGCAACGAGCAGCACGAAAGGATCCGGGGGGTGTTCGAGGGGGAGGGTGTGCACGTGGTGGCCGTCCGGAAAGTGTGCGAGGTGAGCATCGTGGCGGCGCTGAGCGACAAGGGGGTGCGGATTAGCACCCGCAGCAGCAACAGCACCCGCGGCCAACTGCGAGTCGAAACGAGCTGTCAAGCGCGCTGCTTGCGCAAAGATCAGCGCGAGAGTATCCGGGGGGTGTTCGAGGGGGAGGGTGTGCACGTGGTGGCCGTCCGGAAAGTGTGCGAGGTGAGCATCGTGGCGGCGCTGAGCGACAGGGGGGTGCGATATAGCACCCGCAGCATGAAGAGCAGCAATGGCGGCCGACCGCGAGTCGAGATACGCGTCAAGGCGCGTCAGTTGCACACGGAGCAGCTCGAGAACACCCTGGGTAGTATGGACAGTGCTCTGCTGAGAGCCTGGGTCATGGGAATCAACAGGTGCAACAGGCGGGTTTTTCTGCGCCATTTCGACAGAGGGCGAAAAAGAAAGAGCTGAATAGAAAACAGGCAGCGGTAAAAACCGCTAGCCGGACTCGTGCCTAACAGCGGTATGCAAAGAGACGGCCTGATGCCCGCCGACCCCTCGGCCTGTAGCCCCGGGGTGTCTCAGAGCACCTTTTCTGTATCCTCCACCCAGTGTGGGGCACAAGTCGAGGCCAAGGCCAGGACAGGTGGAGCGCTGCGCTGGTGGCTGATTTGCTAGGCGAGGATAAAAAATAAAAATAAAAGGTAAGCTACGGCTGGTGTGCGACCTGTGGATGCGTATTCACCCGACAGTGCACCCCCCCGTTCTCCAGCTTGGACCTGTGTGCACCCTGTCCACACACGACGAGTGCGTCGGTGTGGGTGGCTGGCTATCTCCGTCGGGTGGCTGACTTAAGAGGGGTGGTGGCGGGTTTTAAAATCGCAGTTTATACTGGCGATACCGCCGACTACAGGTTGAAAGTACTAGGAGTCTAAGGAAACTTGCCTTCTGCGGGAGAGCTGTCGATCGCAGCTCGCCGAACCAGGTTGTCGCGCGTGAGTGACGTGAGGCGGGGGCCCATAACCTATTGAACCATGCAAACACAGTTAGTGTGGAAGATAACGTACGCAAACGTAGTTACAGTCACAGTCCCGCAAACGGAACAGTTAAGGCGACAACCAGCCTACAGGCGTGGTGTCGGGACAACAGAAGTGAGAGAGCTGTAGCCTAGCGACAACTCTGTACCGAGTCAAACAGTTTATCGGTATGTCCGATCTAGACATGTACTAATCATATCTAGAATAGCTTACAGTAGCTATCTGCAACTAATACGTATGCGGTATTACTTACAACAAGCGAGCCATCAGCTTTCCGCACAAAAAGAATTGGCGAGCCGAACTCACTGTAGCTGGGACGGATCAGACCAGCCTCCACTGCGTCTTTAAGCTGTCGATTTAGCTCAGCACGCTCCGCAGGTGACAATCTGTTCAGCCGTTGGCGTCGCATCGGGTCAGTTGTGTCAATGGGATGATCCCACTGTCGGCTTACATGTGGAGAGTCGACAGGTTGCAGTAACTCCGGGAAGTCATCGAAGAGTAACGACCGGAAGTTGTCACGTTGTTCTGCAGTCACCTCCTCTCCAATGTGAAAGTCTGTCGGTTGTTCAACGGCTGACGTAAGTTCAATGACGTAAAATTCAGCATGACGTCCTCTGCTGCGGTGCGTCTTGCGCATGAGTTTCTGAACTTTCGTAGACGACATCAGTAGACACTCGGGGCGTCGTTCCTCGAGCGTAGTCTCCATAGCTGTGCCATCCATTAGTGTAAAAACCCTGATTGTAACGTAGTAACAGACTTCCGTCTGTAAAGCAAAGCGTCGTACAAAGTCCTCTGACAGAAAATCAAGCGTCGCAGCGCAGTCCACTAATCCAGAAATTTGGTGTACGCCATCAGGAGTTTTCACAGTCAGCTCGCTTCGAATTAACGGACGAGCTTCCGTGAGGTCAGTCAAAAGGGTTGTAGCTGGCGAAGAAAATTGTTGCAGCGTAGCGATGGACGGTTCCGCGTCGTTTGTAGGTACAAGTACCGAGTTGGGTTGTTCAGATGCTGTAGGTGTTGTCGAGTCGTAAAACGCACAATCTGCGTCGACTAACCTCAGCTGTACATGCCAAGGAGCTGGAGCAACCACCTCCTGTTGCGCTTGGTTCTCCAGTGACTGACGAGTAAAAAGTTGTGTTCTCGCTGGGAATTCTTGATAGAGTTTCAAGTTCTTAGTCACTTGAGTAAATTTCGCCCATTTCGGTAGTACAAAAACAGCCATCGGAGATGTCGGAGATGTTCGACGACAATCTTCAAAATGCTGCGCAATCTGCTCAGCTAATTCCCAGGGTGGGTTGATGAACACCCGTTCTCTTGATAAGTCCCTCTCAAAAATCGAGTCACTCGGCGAACAGTGAGGTAAGTCACCGTGCGAGTTTAGACCTTCATCATCAGCACATCCCTCCAAAGTGAAGTTGAACCGTGCATGCAGAGAGTCAAAGACTGAGTCAACAAGTTTCCAATCAATTGAACGTCTAGTTACAGGTTTACGACTCTGTCTCTGCTTAGTCTGACGACGACGACATGTTACTAACGTTGCAGGAGTCGTGGCTGTAGTCGATGGAGATGCCGAAGGTGTTTCGACGACCTTTGTCGCTAACAATGTCTCAAAACGAACAGTAGATGTAGCCGGCTGCTCCAGTTCGTTGGTAGAACAGCCTTGCCACCATCATTGCTTAGTAGTTTCCATTGGTGCCTTGCCCTTCCACTCCGGGCATTGGAACAATCGGTGTCCCTTCTTGTGGCACTTGAAGCAGAGTCCCTCCTCCATATGACGCTTACGCTCTTCAAGTGTCATTGCTTTTGCGAGTGTGTTGAAATCATCGCGGCCAGATGTTTGACCACGGCCACCATTGTTACCTCCTCCACGTCCACGTCCGCGGCCACGACCACGGCCACCTCTATTACGTTTCCAGATGTTAGAGGCTTCCTCGAGAGGGTCTTCAAGGTTGCGTTTCTTAGTAGGTTGGGCAGATGGGCCAGCAGTTGACTTCATGTTGCCGAGTTCCGGCGAATCTGTAACGACGTCGTTCATGAAGTTTTGTTGCTCCACCAGAGTAATCTGGTACCCCTTATGAGCTCTGTGTGACTTAGCCTGGTTCTTCAGCGTAGAGTTCGCTAGGCCATTAATGAAGCGCACACACTGAACATCAGATGTCAGGTGCTGACGAGACCGACGTAAGAAGTCGTTGTACTGCTTAGTGTAGAGCGCGTAACTCATCGTGTTGCTCTGCGTAAAACTGAGCAAAGCGTTAATTGCGTCGTCCTTGATGTTCGGAAGAAACGTTGACTTGCGTAACTCCGTAACAAGCTCGTTGTACGTAGATGGAATAGCAGCCTGAGTTTTTCGGTTCAGCCACCACCAATTAAGATGTCCGGAGAACTGTGAAGTAACCCATATCACTGAGTCGTACGAATCAAGCGTAATCCCAAAGCATGAGAAAACGCTGAGGCTGAGCTTCAAGCCAATCCTCAAGTTCATTAGCTATACGGCCATTCTGTAACGGTCAATTAATTGCAGCCTTACGCTGGGTCTCCGTGAGGGTAACAGGTAGTCCAGCCAGGTTGTGGGTAGGCATCGGCATTCCCACACGTAAAGATGTAGGCCCTTCACCAGTCAACCGATTAATGTGTCGACGAATTAACAGCCAGACATGACCAGAGTCGACCGTCGTAAACCGGGAGTGCATGTGAAATTGTCTCGGGATAGACGTGTCGTCTTGCAGGACTGGGGCGTGTTGGTAGACTGCTCGGCAAAACGTTTCCCATTGAGTCACGTAACCAAAGTGAAGTAACTCACGCTTGTGCTTCTCAACACGAAGTAACCCCGTCTGAGCGGGCGTAAGTGTCAGACCGTCAATGTTGATTGTTTCCGGGACGACGTAAGTACCATCCGGATTAATTGTCGACTGTGCTATTACAGCCTGCTCAACCTAAGCATGTGTGCGTAAGTTGTTCGTAGCAAACAAGACAGGGATAGAAGCCGAGTACACGTAAACAAGCTGTCGTCCTTGAGGTAACGTAACTAGGACAAGAGCGTCACTCAACAGCGTCAAATCATCCGGTGTCATAATGAGACCGGTTTCCTCGTGTAACTCTCGAACAACAACGTCGACATGCTCTTCGTTAGGTAAGATCGAGCCAGCTGGGAACCAAGTTTTACCAGAACGAGGCTCACGTTGTAATACCAGCTTTAAGTCCAACAGTTTAGTTCCTCCAACGTGAATTACCAACACCACGTAATGTCCGGGTCCTAGAGAAGCCATCTCAAATCAAGCAGGCAACGTCGAGCGAGTCAATGAGCAACGAAAACGTGCGTCGACCAAAGAGCTCGGAAACCAGTGTGGCGGTTAGCCTCTGAAAGCTAAACGCTAGCACAAATCTGTTCTAATCTGTCTAGTTCTGTCGTTGCAAGATGGCAAAGTGATGTTGTCGAAAGGCAATGGTGAAAGATGTTTCACTGCTGTACTTAAGTAGTATATGTTGTAAGTGAACAAAGGATTTGTTAAATGATTCTGTCACCTCCCTCTACTGCACTGGGCTTAAATAGGTTTCTGCCCAGATTGCTTACGCCGCCTGCAAGCTACGCTTACGTGTCAAGCGTTAGGGCTGTCTAACCGTCGTCATCTGTCTCGAGACGCGGCATGCCTAGCATTGCGTTTCACGACGCGGCTCCTTCTGCATCGAATAGCTCATTTTGGCGCGTCATCTGGCTAGTTAGATTAATTATGCACATCTGTACGTACCGGGAGGTACTTGTCGTACTGTAGCATCAGCACCCTTACAATATTGCAATAGCGACGTACCCACGTATATACGTCCGTCATGTGGAAAAGCACGAATTGGAATCCGTAACGAGTACCTGTACAATGTCCTGCAATGTACTGTTGCAGGAGTGTACTCGTCACACACATTTACACATGCATACATACAACCATGCACGCCCATACACACAAACAATCACAAACACACAATGGCGCGCGCGCGCATACATTCCTCCCCCCCCCCCCCCCCCCCCCCCCCTCTCTCTCTCTCTCTCTCTCTCTCTCTCTCTCTCTCTCTCTCTCTCTTTCTGTCTCCCCCCCCCTCTCTCTATCTCTCTATGTGTGTGTGTGTGTGTGTGTGTGTGTGTGTGTGTGTGTGTGTGTGTGTGTGTGTGTGACATGAAGCCCTTTGAGAGCTAAATGTAGACACAAATATGTCTAGGGACTGGATCCGCCATTTTTTTATTGGGTTCGGATCCATGAGTACTTGATTTTTTTGGATCCGGAACCAGTGAGTACCTCTAAAAAAGGGATCCGGATCCCGCGATTACCTGTAATTCTAGGGTTCGGACCCCGCGATTACCTGTGATTCTAGGGTCCGGATCCCGCGATTACCTGTGATTCTAGGGTTCAGATCCAGCGATTACCTGTGATTCTAGGGTTCGGATCCAGCGAGTACCTGTGTTTTCGGTTCCGGAACCAAGTACATGAGTACTTCAAAATTTTCGGTTCCGTTGGATTCGTTGGGTTCGCGATTCCAACAAGTACTCGAAGTACTCATGCAAATTGATACAAATTGCGCATTTTGGGGGAACTTAATACTGCAAATTTAATTGTACATCTCTACTAGTTCTATGCGCCTGCTCGTGCTTGGATCCCATACAATAGATTTTGACTGAGGTATCATGAACACCCTATCTGAATTCCCAACAAGCTCCTCTTTTGTACGTTGGATAGCCGTCGATGACAAGCTCTTCCCTGATCTAGACGGTCTACTACTTCCCGCTTGCCCCGCCATTGTTGCTAACTATGATAGGAGTTGGATGTGGACGGGCATATTATGGTGGAACTCAAGCGCGTACGCACCGTTTAACTGGCCCTTGGGTGGGCTACAATCGATTCAAGGCTGCGGAATGACAACAATCAGGGCTATTGAACCAATCCTAAACATACACCTCAGCAGATTTGCATTGCCAAATACCTTCCGAAAAAACAGCGTGTCACTTCGGGCCACCACAGAATCGTGAGATACTCGGAATTGTGAGTACTGATTGGGTATCGCCATTCCAAATCGTTTTGCGAGGATGAGGTACTCGCGATTACCGCGGATCCATTAAAGTACAATGAATACCGGATCCAACGATTACTTACAATATCTGGTACCGGATCCTACGATTACTTACAATAACTGGTACCGGATCCAACGATTACTTGTGATTCTAGGGTTCGGATCCCGCGATTACCTACCGAACCTAGGGTTCGGATCCCGCGATTACCTACCGAACCTAGGGTCCGGATCCCGCGATTACATGTGATTATAGGGTCCGGACCCACGAGACCGAGTCCGAACCCGAGTAGTCTCGGGAATTCGCGGAGTCGTAGGATCCGGATCCAGTCCCTGAATATGTCCTTGCACGTTGTTGTTGCAAGTGGAAGTTCATATGGAGAGACAGATGGAAAGATGTCTAACACTTCAGTATTTAACAACAGAATATTTAGAACAAAGGAATTGATAAAAGGTTTTATCACCTCCCTCTATTGCACTTGGCTTAAATAGCTCCAACCTATCTAGCTTGCACATGCTCTCGCTTGGTCCTCGTGCCAAGTGTTGGGGTTCTCGTAACTAACTGCCTAAACATACTAGCGACGCGGCATGTTTGTCTCGGGAAATAAGGCCATCGCGTCATCTAGATAGTTGTGTTAATAGTGCGTACTTGCACGTACCGGGAGGTACTAGCAGTACAATGCGCATTAGTACCCTAGTAAAATTGCAATAGTGACGAAACGACGTAGAACGTCCTTCCGTTGAATTGAATTAGTAACGAGTACATGTAAAAATTCATGTAATGTACTATTACATTATTTTAGTCGTCATACTCGTACCTCCCCCTCTTGACATATCGATGAGGAAAGACGGGAGGCTTCCCTCCGTGGTGGTCTTGGCTCCTTTGTAAAGGTAGTTACTGGGACTCGTGGATGCGCGTTGGATGAGCGTGCATGCAGTCGACGTATGCATGAGTTTTGGCAAACGTGTGCCATCATTGGGGGGTCTCCGAGAAATCTTGTAACGTTGCAGTACGATGGACCTCGTTCAACCGGTGACAGACAAGGGGAATATCGTCATCTCTAAAGTGCGGCAGAAAGAGCAAATGTTTGCCTCTTCGTCGAAGTAACAACTTAATGCACACAGCGGAGATGTGAGAAACGTCGAGCTCTTCGTCGTCTCTTTCATGAACAATCACTACGAGAGCATTTCGAAGCGAAGCTGTAGAGCAGGGTCTTACATTGTTGACGTGAAACACCGGGTGTAAGCGTACCGTCGCTAGCAACCGTAGTCGATAACTATGCTTCCCAATCCGCACCTCGATTGCAAAAGATCCAAGCTATCGATCACGCAGCTTTTGGCTAGGCTTTCGCAGCTGTCCACGTAAGAAGAGATTTTTGGTAACGACTCTCACCTTGTCCCCTCGAACGAAGTGCGGGGCTGTCGACGGTTTTGAACGAGCTTGCATCTTATCCCTGTGTAGTTGTAACACCGTGCGTACCAAGGCGTGTACCTCATGTAACAATTTTAATTGTTCTAACGCGTCTTGATGCGAAATCGAAATCGAATATCGCATGTTGGTCAACATGTTAGGGGCCTCTTTAGGAGAAAAGCCGAAAGTCGTCTCGAAGGTAGTGTGTTATATTCCGAGTGCACGGGTTGCGTTGTACGCGAATTTCACTTGAGGTAACATGTTTGTCCATTTCGTTCCATCGTAGCAATAGAAGTAGCGCAAAAGTTGCTGAAACATATCGTTGACGCGCTCCATTAAGCATTCCGTATGTGGGCATCGACTTGAAGACATGTTAAGGCGTAATCCAAGGCGTCTCCAAAGCGTCAGACAAAATCCACTGTTGAATTTCGGATCGCGGTCACTAATCAACACTCGGGGCCGTCCGTGTAATATGTAGATTCCATGTAAAAACAGACTAGCATCTTTTATTGACGTTACGTTCTCAACACACTGCAAGAAATGGGCCATTCGAGTTAGATGGTCAACCACAATCCACACATTGTCAAAGCCATTGCTAACATGTAAGTGTGTTAATAAGTAGTCAAGTCCGAGAGTGTGCCTCGGTCTTGGTGGAACAAGCAATGGGTAAAAAGTCGCAGCCATCGGAGATTGAATCTTACCTTGTCAACACACGACCCAGCGCTCACAAATATTTTTGATATCCTGGCGAATTCGTTTCCACTCGAATCTGTCGAGCGCTTTAGCAAGAGTGCCAATAATTCCTCTGTGACTAACTGGCGAACGGTCGTGCAGCTCATATATAAATCTCAGTCGGAACTTAGAGTTCCGCGGGACACAAAGGCGATCAAGACGCCACTATGCCAGAAGTACCCAGCTTTGGCTTCAATTCGCGAATGTCTCTTGTCCACTCACCCTCGTCCCTATAAAACGAGTCTTGGGAGTACCCCTCGCGAACGAGATCATCTAGCTCAAGGCTGAACAGCAACGAGTTATCCGTCATCCAATTTGAGGTGCTTGGTCAAAGCCGGATCAATTGGCACGCCGAGTCGCCAACGAGGATATCGCATGGTTTTGCGCGGCCATCGCTTCAAAAAGTTTCACTTGCGGCGTATCCGGTACCGCGACGGTTGGCGCAAAAAAGCTTGAAGTGCGTGGGCATGGCAGCGTCACGGCCTCACGGGAGGCAGCATTGTTTGCGTGACCTGCATTTGTAGCGGTTGCAACAACTACATGTATCCACTACTGCGGAAACACGCCTTTCGAGTACATGGTTTCCAGCTGCAGAATGACCTAAATATATGGCTTTACTACAATTGTGGTATTTGTACGATTGTCTGCGGGAACAACTACGGATTTGTATAACCGTGGTCTATAAAGAGCTTCCAAAATAAGTAGCGACAAGATACGCGCAATCCCCTATTTGTAAACAAGGGGGGGGGGGTGGTGGCGCGAAAAGCGGCCCGTTTACTAATGGGTGTTTTCACGCACAATGTTTGTAAATAGGGGCTACTTCTACCCATGCACACAAATGGGGGACTTTTTGTCTAACCCCCCGTTTACAACATGGAACGCGCATCGCCAATTTATAAATGGGGTGGTAGCTGCAACCCAAGTTTGTAAATGGGGGACCCTGTTTCCAAATTGGGATATTGCACCCCCCGTTTGTAAATGGGGCGCACCGTTTGTAAACGCGAAGGAATTTTGAACTTGGGTGGCAACATATATAATAAGGAGGAATGTGGGTAATTTGGAACACCAAGAACTCGGAGCAAAATCTTAGAAAAACAGTCATAATGTTTTGTAAAAACGCCAAATTCAAATTTTGAATATATGACGAGAAAGCAAAAATTTTCCGGATGTTCGGAGAGCCTTTGACCGACTTCACCCGCTTTTAAACGAGTTAGTTATTATGCGTGGGGAAAGATTAGCGGTATGTGTACAAAATCGCCTTCCGACCCACTCGGAATCTTTTTGGCGCATCAACTAGGCGCCAACAAGGGGCGTTGATTAGTTCTAACTCGGCGCCCGCCGGCGGCGCAGCGGCGGCGGCCCCGGAGAGGGGTGCGCTCGCAGGCCCGTCGGCACCTACCTCTACCTCCACGCGGTGGGCGCTGGTAACCCCATAGCCGTGCCAGGCTTGGCACGGTAGGGGGCTGAACGAGGTACCGGCAGCTGCGATCCGCGGGATCAGCAGCTGTCGGGAGGCCCTGTACGGAGGGTTTTGGAAAAACATAATATCCGTACACCGGCACAGGGATCTCCCGCTCGGCCAGTCCGATATGTCTTTTTCGCGACTAAATACTCGCAGATACTCTCCCGACGATGGGGCGGGGGCGGCGTCTACGAAATATTTTTTGGCGAAAAGGGGTACGGACGGATCAGCGGAGGGACGAGGGTGTTGGAGCTGGCGGCGGACAGCTGGGAAGCAGCGCTAGGGACAGCGCTCGCTAGCAGTCGCCAGCCATGCGAGAGTCTTAAGTCTCCCCTGGGGGCGAGGCCTGATGCTACGCAGGACGGAGGCTGGTCGCAGCCGGAGGAGCGGCACGGTCTGGCGGCGGCGGTTCTTAGGATCTGTTAAACCGTGCACACACGATCAGTAAGGAAGGTAACTAACGCATACGTAGTTACAGTCACAATCACGCAAAGGGACAGTCACAGAGACAACCAGCCCGAGGCGTGGTGTCGGGACAACAGAAGTGTTAGAGCAGAAGCCTAGCGACAGCTCTGTACCAGTACAAACAGGTTATCGGTATGTCCGATCTAGACATGTACTAATCATATCTAGAATAGCTTACAATAGCTATCTGCAACTAATAACTAGAAGGTATTACTTACAACACTCCCCCTGAAGGTAGCTACGGGATGAAGCGTTGCATTGGGTCTTGTC
>JAPMLY010001948.1:0-74907 GCA_026401115.1 Tetraselmis chui | reverse complement strand
TGACCACTCTGCAATCCACCTCGTCATTCCCGCCCCTTTCTCCCTCATGGCACACCCCCCCTCCCCATACCCACCCCCACACACATCACACAACGCGCAAACTCAACTTTCGACTTCCCCTCACACCCGACCACATAAAAGCGTCCCAATCTAGCACCCCCGACCTCATCAACCAAACGGCCGCCCTCCACGCAGAGATCCTCAACACCTCACACACCTCGGCCTCCCCCGACACCCTCGACACCCTAGCCTCACAATTCACTACACTCCTCTCCCATCACATGAACCACGCAGCCACGGTTTGGCCCCTCCTCCCCGCCAAGAAGCCCCGCCCACCCCAAGCGTCCCTTGACCCTACTTGGCTACCAAATACAACACGCACTCACATACTCAAACTCCGTAAATGCAGTAAAAACAACGGCCCCCTCCCCATCGCCCAAGCCCTCTTAAAAACAACCGAATATCTCTCCCCTGACGCCATCAAACAACAATGCCAAGCACGCATACGCCAGCTCCTACACGCTACCACCACGGCTACCACCGGCACCCGCTCCGCCCTCTTCTCTCTCCTCTCCCTCCTAGCACACAAATCCTACACCCCTCCTGATTGGTGCCACAGCACAACATGCCTCCTACATAAAAAAGGCGACCCCTCCCTCCTCGATAACTACCGCCCTATCGCCCTCATGAATAACCTCCTTAAACTATGGACAGCACTAATCAAAGATGCAGGCTCGAAGTACGCCGAAACCCACGGCATTCTCAGCGACCAACAGGACGGATTCCGACAACACCGCAGTATCCACGACGCCCTCTCCTCCCTCATTATGACAATGGAGGACGCGAAACTCCACAACAAAGACATCTACGTCATGTACGCAGATTTCAAAGGCGCCTTCAACGCCGCGGACCACCGTATCATGTTCAAACACATGCGTCAACTCGGTATGCCCCCCACCTTTGTCGACACATGCGAACACCTCTACGGGGTCTCAACCACAGACTATATTACACCACATGGCCCCACCCCTTCTATAGACATTAATCGCGGAACCCTCTAGGGCGACACCCTCTCCCCCTTTCTATTCACCCTCTTCCTTGAACCCTTCCTTCGCTGGCTCACGGTGGGAAGCCGGGGCTACCGCCCAGGCCCCCCCGCTACTAACGTCGACCCCACAGAACCCACAGCCACATACCCAGGACACGGCTTTGCTGACGACCTCAGCCTCGCCACGGGCTCGACCCCCAACATGACCATCCAGCTCAGAAAACTCTCCCTCTTCAGCGCCTACACGGGCATGACCGTCAACATCCGCAAATGCTGCATCACCGGAGCCCTCTGGCGCACATGCAACGCCCTCACCCTCGCCAACACTACCCTCCTCGCATCCCGCCTGCAAACTCAGTTCATCTCCCTAAACTCCACCCCGGCCCCCATCCCCTCCATTGGCCCCAAGGACACATACCGCGTCCTAGGGGTAGAACTGAACACCTCCCTCAACTTCACCAAACACTGGCAAGAACTCAAACAAACCACTGCATCCCTCATCACCACCCTTTCCACCTCCCCACTAACACAATCCCGCAGAATCAGGGTCATCCGTGGACTCCTCATCGGAAAGCATTTCACCCTCCAGCTCGGCCTCTTCACCGACTCCCAACTCGACACTCTCGAAGGACAAATCTGCCGCGCACTCCGCTCCGCCGTCTCCTCGGTACGTAACCTTCCCCGCACCGCCCTTCACCGCCCTACATCAGACCTAGGATACGGCCTCCCCTCCCTCAAAGCCCACGCCGCACAACTCACAGTTTGCCACCTACATAAAATCATGAACAACTCAGGCTATAGAGGCCACATGGCCCGCGCACACATACGCACCCTATCCACCACGTACTCCCACTGGCCCTCGGAATCCATCATGTCAACCTGTTACACCCCACCCACACTCAAGTGCTTAGTCAGAGCTCAGCGCGATGCGGGCACCCTATTCCACAGCATCCCTCCACTCTCCCTCACCAACCCTATCGCCTCCACAATCCGCGCCCACTTCACCACTCAAGACAACGCCCTCCTCGCCTCACTCCGGGACAAAGCCACACACATCACCGACCCTAACCAAGCATCCCCCCCCACCACTATACACCCCTCATGGATTCCCCTCCTCTCCCCTCACCTCCCCCGCTCACCCCCCACCCTCTCATCCGGCATCTACACCTCCCGCACCACTCACCCCACCCCCACCGCACCCACCACACACTTAGACACAGAATACCTCACCCCCTCAGACCACCACTACCCCCCCTGCGACGTAACACGCATCATTTCCAAACACAAGGACACAGAATACGGCCAAACGCAGTACATGGTTGAATGGGCCCCGGAACACCTCACGGAATGGGACATTCAGTTACAACTCGACGACGGCTTCCGCCTCATCTCCTCCACTCCCACATCGGTATGCCTCCCCTCCCCCTCCCCCACCGCCTGCTCCATCTGTCATGACCCACTGCACACAGAACCCTCCTCCACCTGCTGCACATGCCCGCACTTTGCCATACACTCCCAATGCCGCCCAGCTCAGGGACCCGCCACATGGCAGTGCGAGTGGTGTGCTCGCGGCCAACAACACGACCTCACCCACCTCCACGAAGTGCAGTGGGCCCCATGCCTACAACTCCACGACACCATCAGTGAGACCCCCTCCGGCCCCACCGCCCTCACCGCATTTAACTCCGGCTATGTCCCCTCCACCACACCCATTTTGCCAGAACCCGGACCCCCTCCGTGGTCACACCCCCTAATCACATTCAACCATGACCCCATCAACCCCGACCTCGACATGCTCCCTACCGGTAAATTCGCTATCCACGCACACCCATCACTCCACGACACCACCATACTCTGCACTCCCGACGGCCGCGCGGTCACCACCCTTAACGGCCCCCGCGTCCGCCACCTCTACCAACTCTTTCGCCCCGACCTCTCGCAGCATACGTTCGAAGAGGAGGTCTACCACCTCCTCACCCGCCTAGGTTCCCGCTCAGAAATCCACTCACCCACACCCGCCACCACCACCCGTAATAGATGGGCCACCAGAGAAGACCTCCTCACAGCTCTCCGTCACACATTCCGCATCCAGACAGAACTCTACTCCGACCCCCTCAATAAATCCCTTCACTCCCACACCTACCACTCCCTCTACCCCGAAGATATAGTCTTCTCATCTAGCGGCAGCAATGCCCCGCACACCTGGCAAGGCACCAACATAGCCAACCCCGAATACGACCACGAATGCATGAGACGAGCCATGGAACACGCAATCACCAGCGCACACCTCACAGCCCCTCACACACCCAGCGCAACCATCCTCATCCTCCCCCGATGGGAACACACACCCTACCGCCACTCCAAATACATCAACTCCCCATACACCCACCACCTTTACACCCTCCCCAATGACGCAAACACCTTCCTACCCCCCGACCAACACACTGGCAACCCCACCCCTACCCCATTCGGCACACGATGGATGGTCGACATATACCTCGTCGCCAACCCCCTCGCACTCTCCACCCTCCCATCACCCACTGCCATGACCGCACTTCACAACACTCTCGAATCTATCTACGACACTCACCTCCCCAACCCCATCATCACCCCCCCTCCTCCACACCTCTTTGGCACCTACTCACCCCACTCAGCGGGTATATACCACCGCCCCCCAAACCCAACTCACCCCCTCACATACCCCCTCCCGGACCGCGTGCATCTAACGTACCCCCCCACCAGAGGCACCCCTGCTTGGAACTGGCAGGACTTTGTATACACAGACGGCTCGAAAAAAGGAAGCTCGTCCCCCCTCGGAGCAGCAGCTACCCACCCCGCCTCGGACACCAAAATCAAAATCATGGTGACCTCTACCCCTCCCTCACATACAATAAATCGCGCTGAATTAGCTGGCATAGATATAGGCCTCCAACTTGGCCGCACCCACCTCCTCACAGACAGTGCGTGCTCCCTCCGCCTCATACAAGGTTACTTAAACTGCCCTTCCGCTTACCGCCACAACATTCACCGCGACACCCTCTTATCCATCACACACACCCTTAAAACCCGCTGCGACGCAGGCATCCGTACACACCTCGGCAAAATCAAAGCCCACAACCATTCCCTAGGCAACGACCTCGCAGACACCCTCGCCAACCTCGTCGCGGATGGTCACCCACCCGACACTACATACACCACAGGTTCAGAGGTCACGATAGGCCACTGGACCTGGCCATACACCCTCATTCCACAGACCCTAGGAGACCCCATACCCTACAGATACACCAACCTCAAAACCGACGCACACACCTACAGCACAAAACACACACACACTCCTCTCTCGCAAACAACCAAACACGGAGCCCTCCTCGCCCGCGCCGCGAAGGACGGCGCCGATTTCTCTTACCACAAAAAACACTCAACCCTCACAAATATCCAGTTCACACACAAACAAGAATTCATGTGGGGCGTCCACAACACCCGCCTACTTACTCACAACCCCACCCTGCGCTGCCCCCTATGTGGCCAATTCACTAGCAACGGCCACATGGCCGGTAACTGCCCCTCTATGTCTGGTCTAAGACAGGACCGACACAACAGCGCTCTGCAACTCCTACTCTCCCTACTGGAACGCCACAACGGAGGACGCTGGGAAACCATCACCGCAGACTTCGGTAACAAACCCATAAAATCGTTTGCTTCCCCCACCCATGTCCACACTCCACTTGACTGCCACCCACCTCACCCCACCCACATGCCCACCCGACTTGTTGCTGCTGACGAAGGTCTCTCGCTTGACTCCCTAACCTCATGCCCCGCCGTCCTCCCCCCTGAGATTCTCCCCCCCTGCTTCGTCCCCCTGCACACAAACCTGACTTCATCCGCATCCTCGAACCCCGATTCGTTGGTCACTCCAACGGTCACCGACGTTACGCATCCATAAAAAAGATTCAGATAGGGGAATGGAAGTACTGCACAGACAACAACCTCTCCCACACAGCCGACCTCATACGATCCAAATACACACCACTTGCAAACGCCATCAGAAGCCACTGGCCAGGCACAGTGGTTGACATCCTCCCCATCGTCATGAGCCGTACAGGTACACCGCACTCCTCCACCATCACGAGTCTCACCTCCCTCCTCACCGCCCGCACCGACCCTCCTGATAAACTCGTCACCAAAGCACACGTCGACACGTCTCGCATTCTTGCACAACTCCACACGCATACTGTCCAATGGCTGCATCACCTCCTACTCATATACCGCATCAAGTCCCGCACGACCTCCCGCCGCGCATCCGCACATTGCCCCCTCGCACGACCCTAAATACACACAACCTTCGCCTCTACTTGCACTCCCCGGGGGGGAGTAAAACCCCCGACCCACATTGGAGAGGTTGGATTAGGTGGTTAACGGTCTAGCCCTGACTTGTAAGTTCCCTGTATGGCATAGTTGGGAGGGCCCAGAGACAGCAGCCGACGCATCCGGCTTTTGGTGAAAAACCGGCGCTTACGGTACATGTTGTAAACAATTTCAATTTCAATATTTCAATTTCAATGCTAGTGAATCGAGTGGCGAGGGGCTTCGCCGATGCTGATCACGAGGGAGTAAGCTCAGGGGAAGCACAGGGGGAGGTTACCGAAGAGGAGCGTTATTGGCGAATCACTGCCTCATTGCAGGCGTTTCAGCTCACGCTGGCGTATGGCTGCTCCCCCTTCTTTGCACGCGCTCTACTGCCGGAGGAGATCTGGCAGCAACAGAGGAGCCAGCAACGGACGGCCCCTGAAAACAGAGCACAGGGAAAGGGTTACACGAAAGAGGAAAGGCAGATGATAGGTGACAGTAGTGGTGGTGGCCTAGTTCCAACAGCGAGTCCAGCCGGGGAGGCGAACGCAGAGGTGCTGTCTGCATTGACCATAATGCATGCCATTGCTGATAGGAGGCTTCCCGCCAGCAACATCATCAGCACGGTATCTCATCATGGCGGGAGTGGTTGTCCGCTCTGTGGGAGATGCTCAGCGCGGACATGACTGCTGGGACGGTGTGCACATCGCTCGTGGCATTTGTAGTCGTCCTTGCATCTCTAGTAGCGAGGAAGGTAGGACCTGCGAGGTACTGCATGTATCAGGCCTCCCAAGCTCAGATGAACTGTGAATTTGCCGAACATGAAGGCTGAGATCAATGGCAACGATAATAATTTTATTATGTATTTAGTTATTCATGTGTAGCCTTACACAACCTTACTGTCATGATGATTGCGGCTCCAATTACCCTCAATCATTGGAGCCGGGTAATTCGAGCCGCAATCATCATGACAGTAAGGTTGTGTAAAGCTACACATGAATAACTAAATACATAATAAAATTATTATCATTGCCATTGATCTCAGCCTTCATGTTCGGCAAATTCACAGTTCATCTGAGCTTGGGAGGCCTGATACATGCAGTACCTGGCAGGTCCTACCTTCCCCAATCAGCAGCGCTACTAGAGTGCTGCTGGAGTTGCTGCTAGTGCTGGTGAGTAGGAGTTGAGGGAGAGGCCTGGCCTGGCCGGACAATATACTAAATTCCTCGCGAGCGTTGATTATATAGCAGATACTGGAATCACAAAAGGGCGGACATAAACTTGTCATTCTTGAGTACTATAGCGCCGAGACACGTGACCCCTATAAAGAGCGCGAGGCCAGGGGTCCTCACGTCTTTTTGGCTTGTTTTGGACCCCCAACAACCACACCTGGCGGGGAAATTGAGAAACGACTCCCCATGAGACTACGGCGCAGGCTAAACCCCACACTGCTTTTTCTTTCCGGCTGGCGGTTACTGCCCTCCGAGGATCCCCTACGGGCAGTACTACTTCCGGCGCCCATCTCTTTTGCACAAACTGATCGTTCTGAAAACTTCTCGCTTCAAATCGAACGTCTTTCCTTGCAATGACGGCTCGAAGCTGGCCTGGGTCTCTGGTCGAGGTCGTCGAAAATTCTTGAGTGGGCTTGAGCTGTCGGAACGCCAGTGTCGAGCCTTCTGACCTTCAGCGACCCAAGGGCTTTGACAGAGAGAAATTCAATGTGAAAAAGGGGACGGATGTTCCGTGCTCCTGTTCTTGTTTTCAAAAGTGGCTTGGTCGGATGTCGTAGAAGTTATGCGGGCACAACCCAGGCCGACAGCTCTCGGCGCAGCTCGAATATTCAGTATAGCGCAGATGTTACAACGGATCGAGAACAACAACCGGTGGTTACCGCGAACGCGAGACATACAATGACGGTTTCATCTTAATTGTGTTGCGACAACTTGCTATAGATACGGTATGTAGCTTAGTCACGGATTTTTCAGTTGCGCACTTGCCGTTATTCCGGTTACTCTGAAGGTCGGGTGTCCGTAGCCGGAGTGAATTCCTAACATGAATACCTGTACCACGTCACAATATGTGCTGGCAGTGCCAGCGGCGTGCAAATTATTATGCAGATTCTCCATCCGTCGGCAAGCCCGATGGCGTTATCCTGCATCAATTCCCGGTTTCGGGCTCACTGTGACCGAGGTTGGCGTGACAAATTCCCCATGCACGAAGCAAAACCGTTAATTCATAATCAGCGTCTTGGTGCTTGTAATCCATTTATTTTTAATTAATTACTGAAAAATATTCTGAAAAGAAAGAGCAGCATAAGCCACCAAGCAAAAAGAAGAAAAGAGGGTTTACCCTAGGGCACGTTTTGCCAAAGATGTCAGCTTGCTTACAATTTGGCCAAAAGACACCCACATACAGGGTCTGGGGGTCAATTAGCGCAGGATTATAGGGATGGGTGGGTGGGTTCGCGCGAAGCCTAGATTGGCTGAGCGCGAAAGCAGAGAGTGCCTAGGCTCGTGGCTAGCTACGGCTTATAAGGCACGGGCTAGCTAGAGCTGACCGTTGGGGAAGTCGTTGGTCGTTGGCTGCGTCTAACTGTTCCGGCAAGGTGGTTGCCCTGCAGGCGAGACGCGCCGATATTAACGGTAACAGTAACCGCTAGAGCTACTGTCCCGTACACATGATATTGGATATGCAAACCTCTAGATTCAAATCAATCTGACCATTTACCCTAGGGCACGTTTTGCCAGTAACCTAAAGCCAAAGGCTTGCACAGCCAGAATTAGTGTTGCGGGGGGGACGGAGTGAGCCAGCCGAAGAACCGCCAAGCAGCAGGTGTTGGGGTCATGGTTGGGTCAATATATTTGCCTTCGGTCACAGAGCTGTTCTTGGCCCAGCCACCCATAAATTTGATTACGGGGAGGGGCGCGCCGATGCAGCTGGCAGCGGACGCCAAACCTTTCCGTAGGCTGTGCGACGTCCACTTGAAACCGGCGGGTGCGGATGAGTCGACGGTGCGGAGGGCGAGGGTGAGCCAGGCGGAGATGGTGGACGCGGCGCCCCACTCGGTGGAAGGTTCGGAAGGTGAGACGCTCCAAAAGGCGAGTGGGGGTGGCGTGTTGTAGAATTTGTTGCAGAAGGTCGCGCGCTGCTCCGTGTAGTAGACGAGCAGGTCTGCCAGGACGGGGTTAGCGGCTACAGGGATAGCGATGACAGGTTTATCGGCCGCGTCGCGGCGCTGGTCCCCTTTAGATTTGCGCACGAATAGGCAGATTTGTTGAGAGGGCCTGTCGACCACTAGGTCGCCGGTCTGGCAGCGGGCGCCAGTTTCGGCGCGGCAGAAAAACATGTAATTGACACACACCGCTAAACAGGCTCTGAAGCGCTGCATCTGCGGGAGGGAAGCAGGGGTCCACGCGAAAGTTCTGTGTAGGGTGTTGGCGGCGTGTAGGATGTCCAGAGCGACTTGTGCGGGTAGCGGGAGGCGAGCGGTGGTGGGCAACAGGCGGTGCTGTAGCATTTCGAGTCCACGGCGGGCGTCCGCCAGGAGTTCGCCCACGGCGATAGGTTGGCGCCGGTGTTCGCGGAAGAATTTGTTAATTGCGGAGAAGTAAGGCTGCAGCGAGCTGGCAGCGACCGTTCCCAAGAGGGCTAGCCAAGCCGTGTAGCGGACCATCGTGGCCGGCGTGGCCTGTAGCGGGGCGATATTTTCCTCTGCACAAAAAATAAAAAACTGTCTGATTGCGCTCTGGTAGCTCGAGTACGTAGAGGGCGCTAGCGAGTTGCTGAGTAGGGCAACCACTGTAACCCCGAGCTTATCTGATCCTAGGAGGTCTTGAAAAGTTTCAGCCAGTTCGGAGGACCAGGGCGACTGTGCTGCTTCGCGGCGTAATCCGTAGCGCGGCGGTCATGTACGCAGAGGGAGGACGCGCTGTACATGAGTATTTAATCGGTCCGGGCGGATCGCCCGGCCAATCGCACCGCGTCGAGTGTAGAGCCAGGAGGGGGTGCTAGCCGAAAGGCCACGATGCTCCAAGCGGGAGGTCCGACCCCTTCGCGCTTGCCTAGCCTGCCGGGGTAGAACAGGTCGCGGGACGCTGGGAAGTGTACGGTCTCGGTGGCCAAGCGGGCGAACGCGTGGTACCACGTTTTGTTTCGCCAGTAGGGGGCGATGACAGTCGCCGCGGCTTGAGCTTGTTCGAGTTTTGCGGCGAGTGCTGGTAGGGCAGACCAAGGGGGGTTGCAGTAGTTGTTCTCGCGTTTCCACGCCGCGTCGGGGAGGTGTAGGCAGTCGATGTCCTCGCACAAGGGGTCGCGCCAGCGGGCGTTGAAGCGTGGCAGTTGCGTGTTGAGCATAGAAGCGAACCGGTCGATTGTATGCGGGCCCCACCGGCGCTGAAGTTGGTTGAAGAGTTGAGGGTTTAGCTGCCAGTCTTCGGAGTCCATTTCGCGGCTGAGCGTGTCGGCCAAGACGTTGGCGGCTGACCGGATGTAGCGTGGGCGGATGTGGATGTCGTTGGTGTCGAGTAAGAACCACAAACGCCGTAGCTCCGTCATCATGACGGGTGACCGGGACGTTAGCTTGGTTAGGACGGCGACCACGGCAGTGTTGTCCTCGTGGAGGAGGACTTGTCGTCCTCGGAGTTGCGGTAGAAAGGATTCGACCGCGTGCCGGACCGCTCGAAGTTCCTTCCACGTAATGTGTTGGAGGCGGTCGGAGGCGCTCCAAAACCCGCGGGCTTGGTAATTGGCGTCCTCGTTGAGGACGGCTCCCCACCCGTAGTCGCTCGAGTCGGCGTGCAAATAGGCGGTCTCGATGGGCTTGTAGATCGACCGGCCGTTGTGTTGGGAGGGCACCGTGCGCCACCACTCGAGGTCGCGTCGGAGTTGGTGGGTGAGGCGCACGCGTCCCCCCCAACCGGTACGGGTAGCCAAGACGTTGTGGAGCTCGCGCAAAAAGAATCGGGCGGGCGCGATGGCGAGGTAGAGAAATTGCGCTTTCCCCGCGAAGGCTGCGAGTTGGCGTGTGGGTAGCCATCGTGCGTTGGACGCTGCTCGTCCGAGCAAGGCCGAAGCGTGTTGTGCGAGGTGTAGCAGTTTTTCGGGTGGGGCGCGAAACTCGCCGCGTTGCAAGTCCACCGTGAGGCCCAAGTGGTCGCCGACTTGCGTTGGCGTCCATACACCTTTCTTGGGGTTGCGTTGTAGGCCGAGGCTGTCGAGCAGGGCTTGGACGCGCTGCCGGAGTAAGAGGGCCTCGTCGTAGGAATCCGCTAAGAAGAGGAAGTCGTCCATGTAGGGGAGTAGTCGGGTGCCTCGCCATCGCGCGTTCCGGAGGAAGCGCTTGGACGGGCGGCGTGGGCCGGCCGGTGTAGATGCGGGCGTGGGAGGGGGAGGGCGGCGTAGGTGGTTCGTAATCACTTGCGTGAGCTTGCAAAAGTAGTAGGCGGAGCCCGACCACCCCATGGGGAGGCATGCGAGGCGCCATAGAGTGCCGCGGTAGTTGACCGTGAAGTAGTCTCGGTCTTCCTCCCGGATGCCAAGGGTGTAGTACCCATCGGTGAGGTCGAGTGAGACAAAGTAGTCCCCCGGTCGAGATAGATGGCGGAGGTGTTTGAGGGTCTAGCAAGTCATGTTGAATGTTGAGCAATAGCGGTTGAGTTCTCGAAGGTCGATAATCAAGCGCCATTGATTGCATCCGGGTTTTGGCACCAAGAACATCCGGGAGACGTAGCGGGGGTTCGTAGAGCGCTCCCATGCGCCGCAAGCCTCGAAGCGTGGTAGTTCCGAGTTGAGAAACTCGAGTTGGTCGGGTGTGGCGTCTAGCATCGAGACGCCGTGGTTGAACGGCTTGGGGCGTAGGCCGTGCTTGAACTTGACACGTACGCCGTGGCGGATCCAACTTAGGACTTGGCCGCTCGCGCCGATGCGCTCCCACTCCCGCCATTTTCGACGTACGCGGTGGCGCATGAAGGAAGATGTCGGGGAGCAGGAGTCGGCGCGGCGGGCCACACCATCATTTCTTGCTTGGGGTTTTAGCCGAGTCGGTCGGCTTAGGGGGTGGAGCGGCTCGTGCCGCAGCTGCTGCTGCAGCAGCGGCCTTGCGTTTGTCGGCGGCGGCTTTGCGGGCTCGAGCGTCGGGGCCGGTGGGCTTGTCCGGCGTGACCTTTGCGAAAGCGGCGCCGGCGGCGGCTTTGCTGGCGGCGTGTAAGCTGACTTCAAGCGTGCGGTCGACGAAAGCTTGGCGTAGCGCGTCCAATGGGCCGGAGACCGCGGTAGGACGCGGTCGGCAAAAGCGCTCGTGTGCCAATTCGGCAAACACGCGGTCCGCATCTGTGCTCGTTTGTCCGCCCTTGGTGAGGCGGAGGAAGCCCAATCGAGTACGGGCGGCCTCCTCCGTCGCTGTGTGGGTGCGATGGCCCGCTCGGATGAGGGCAATCGCTTCCGCCTGCTCTGTAGGTAGAGGTGGGCCGTGCGACAACGTGTCCAAAGCCTCGCCAATTGCCGCGTTGGCGCAACTGTCGAAGAAGGCATAGCACCCGATGTGTAGGTACTCGTCGTATGCCGCTTGGGTGCGTTTGTCGCTTAGGGCGCGGGCGGTGTCGTCCGTGAGAGTCCACAGACGTGGCTCCTCGACGTCTCGAGGGGGACGTTCGAGGCCGGCCGGGATGACTTCGCCGTAGTAGGTGAAGTCGACAAACTCGGCCGCGGAGGGGTCGGGTTCGTCGTCGAGCAGGTCGATAGGTGGCTCGGGGGCCGCCTTACCACCCTCCGTCGCTGTGGCGTCGGCGGGAATGGACTGCTGTGGATCAGTAGGAGCAGGTGTAGCTGTCGTTTGTTGGAGCTGGGCGAGTAAGGCAGCGTTAGCCGCCAAAAACTGTTCCGTTATCCGTTGTTCCGATGCCAAAACTGCCGTACGAATCTGTTCGGCTGTGCGTTGTTCGAGTGAGGTAGCGTGAGGGTCGGCCGCTGCGGCGGATGTAGACTGCTCAGGCTGCATATTGGGGAACTGCGTAGCTGAACGAGGGGAAGTGTCGCGTGACGCTCGAGTGCGCATGGGACGAAAAGTAAGATTGACACCCTACTCGACTACTAGAGTCGAGACTGCATTCGCGCGAAGCCTAGATTGGCTGAGCGCGAAAGCAGAGAGTGCCTAGGCTCGTGCCTAGGCTCGTGTCAAATCAATATGACCAAAAAAAAGTCAAAGCCCGAGGAACGCGAAGTGCCACATCATCAGCACTGCCCTCATGCTAAGCATCGCGGAGAATTTTTTTATTAATTCATGTCGATCGGTGTAGTGAAAAAAATCAGCGCCAATTTGAATCCGTGCAGGTATATATAACGCGGGCAGAAAATCTTGCCCGTTTTCTCTGCCCGCCGGGTATCCCGTACCGGTATTTTCTGCCCGCTGGGTATGCCGTACCGGTATATGGTCATATTAGTAATATAGAGGTTTGAATTACAAGGCTAAATTACGAAGTAACCGGCGTTACCTCCGTTACATGCGTTACCTCCGACGCTACATCTCCCTAACGGTTCAAGCGCCCACGCGCGCACGGACAGTAAAATGTCCGCACCCTATATAACACACCATTAGCGATTGTGTGTCCACCTTCTGCCTTTTGCGAGAGCTATCGCTCACGCAAACGGCATCGTGGCTCTTGCTAGCCACGCAATGTGTTGATCACTTGAGTCTCCTGCACGACGCACGAAAACACACTCCTTCAGTCCAAATGGCATACCGCCTGGTATGGCCTACTGACCTCTACGTTGCGCCCGGTGACGCGCCGGAACAGCAGCCATACCAGCTGTAATTGCTGACACAGATTGTTCAGCAGTTAGCAGCCCAGGTCGAAACTCTATCCGTCGCAACCGCGTCAACAAAACCAACTACTTTAGCCATCCCCACAGCCGACTCCGACAGCGCTGCGGGTGGACGACTCGAGCTCGACGCTCTACCAGCTGACAGTAAAAACACCCCTCTAGAGTACATCAACCCTAGAGAGTGGTCAGAATTCACGTCCCGTACGTTCGCGGACTGTCTACCCCCATATGGCACAACAGTCCCGTGTCTGTGGAACCCTCGACACGACGAGGCCGACAATTTTTTTACGGACAACGCGTGAATTTCTTCCCGCGACGAGTATCGACACCTGCTCTGCTATGGTGTATTTACGGCCGCCGCTAACGCGGCACTCGAAACTGCTATGGAAACGCTTCGCTCGGTCACCTCTACCCCCGACGAAACAACCTACGCCTACTCCCTCGTCGAGGCAGCGCTACGTACTAATCAAGCAGTGGCCTCAGCGGGGGAAGCGCGACTCACCTACATCATACGCTTCAAGGCCAAGAAGATTCTCAACGGAGAGGAACGCGTCGCGGAGCGTCTCGTCTACACACGTTGCTTCGACACGGTCGCCTCCGACCGCGGAGACAACGTCGTCGACGGACTCCTGGCAGCCCCGGAGGACAAACGACTCGAAGTCAGCATCACAGCAGCTGCAAAAGCGCAAGCAGCTGCCCAGTTCAAGGCCGACAAGCCTAGACCAGACAAACCGGACAGGCCGAACGATAAGCCGGACAAGCCGGACAAAACCAAGGTCAAGCCTAAGGACCGCACGAGCGGCCGCCCCCTCCCCCCTACCGAGAAGGCACACAAGAAGACCGAGGCCGACAAGGACGAATGACGGGGTGACCTGCCGCGCCGATTCATGCACACCATATTCAAACTACATGCGTCATCGCGTGCGGCGAAACTGGCAAGCCTGGAAAGATATCGGCGCGAGCGGACAAGTCTTACGGTGGATCCGGGAGGGCGTTACTATTCCCTTCCTAAACAACCGACCCCCACCCCCGTTCAACCAAGGCATCTCACTACTGGACTCTACCCCCGAGCATCTCACCTTTGTCGAGGCCGAGCTCGCGCGCTTCGTGGAGACGGGAGCCTGGGAACGCACCACCTGGAGCAAGTACGTATCAAGACTCTTCTTAGTCGCCAAGCCCGGCAACAATCAGTGGCGATTTATCGTCGACCTACGACACCTGAACAGCTTCTGCGTCAAAAAGCGACTACGGATGGAGTCTTTGCTAGGCGTACGTCATGTGACTCGAAAGGGCGACTACATGTTCTCGTTCGACCTCAAAGACGGGTTCTACGCGTTGGGCATCGTGCCATAGCAGCGCGACTATCTAACGGTAAACGTTCGCGGCCAGCTTTACCGACTAGCTAGACTCCCGATGGGTTGGTCGCTCAGCCCTTACCACTTCTGCGCTTTTACGGACACATTCGTATGACACCTCCGACAACCAGACCCCGGTGGGTTTACGACACAGCAAGGGAAGCCTACACAACCCGACAGCGACAGACCGAGCAAGCGTTTCCTCCGACACACGCGGTGGCGCGGAGCCAAAATCCTACCTTATGTGGACGACTTCCTCCTCTTCGCCGCCTCTCGTGCGCTCGCTCTAGCGCTCCGGCAGCGCGTCGACCGCCTCCTCACCAATCTCGGCCTTCTCCGCCACCCCTTCAAGGGTTTTTGGGAGCCGACGCAATACGGCCACCACCTGGGCATCGACATCGACACAGCTACATGTTACTTCTTCGCCCCAGTGGAAAAGCTACAAAAGCTCGCAAAACAAGCTCGTCGCCTACTGCGACGTGCAACACGAAACTGCATATGGCTATCTGTCAAGGAACTCCAGTCATTCGCGGGTCAGGCGCAGTACCTTTTTCTTGCGATTCTAGCGGCAAGATTCTTCCTCCGCGAACTGCACTCCGTACTCGGCGACAAGTGGGGAGGCCGCGTCCGCCTCTCCCCGCAGCTCAGTCGAGATCTACAGTGGTGGACACAAGTACCCAGCCACGCCAACGGCAAGAACATACACCGCCCGGTCGAGTCAGCATACATCCACTGCGACAGTTCGGGGTATGGTTGGGGGGCAGTACTAAACGGCAGACTCGAAGCGCGCGGCTTCTGGGGAATACAGGACGAAAAGCATCACATTACCTGGAAGGAACTGAAGGCCGTCCGTCTGGCCGTCCTCAGCTTATTGCCACACCTGGCGGGCCGCAACGTCCTCCTCCACGAAGCCAACCAGGCGGTCTGCCACGTCCTGGCCGACCTGACGTCCCGCTCCCCGGAGAGGATGACCGAACTACGCCGTTTGTGGTACCTGTTGGACACCAACAACATCCACATCAGGCCCAAATACATCCGTTCTGCAGCAAACACGTGGGCAGACAAGCTCAGCCGCCACCTCGACAGCGACGACTGGCTACTCGACCCCTCTGTGTTCCACGAAAAGGACACACACTTCGGCCCGCACACAATCGACCGGTTTGCGTCGGCTCTCAACACACTACTGCCCCGCTACAACGCGAACTGGCTAGACCCATCGAGCGAAGCCGTGGACGCCCTTCACCTCGCCGATGCGGATTGGAAAGCAGAAAACAACTGGTGCAACCCGCCATGGCCCCTGCTACCCGACCTCGCCCAGAAACTACAGCAGAGCGGCGCAGCGGCCACGGTGGTCGCCCCCCGTTGGCAAGGGAAAGCGTGGCATCAGGCCCTTACCGAATTGGCGTGCCACGAGACGGTCCTTCCGGCCCGAGCTCACTTGTTCCGTCCCGGGCGGCGGCACGGACGCGGTACAGTCGGCAAGCCTCATTGGCCTGTCACTGTATTCCGGATTCCCTCCTGGCATGGTTGTACCTCCGCCGGGGCGCTGTCAGTGCTACTCTGACCCTGTTCAACACACGGCACGTCAGGCCAGCAGTCCAAGCCTACCCCACCAGACCAGCAAAGGTCCGCTACAAGGTGGAGGTGGCAGGCTGCAACAACCCCTGGGCCGCCTCGATGCGCCCCTACATGCAACGCCTACTGGGCACTGACAGCCTTGGAGCAAAAACGCTCGACTTACTGACCGCCGCTTGGGCGAAAAGCACGTCCGACACGTACAACAGCGCAATCAAGCCTTACTTCCAGTTCTGCGAGGAGCAAGACCTACCGCCGCTAGCCGCAACAACCGCTACCATGGCCCGCTACATCGCATGGATCGGAGAACGTGGCACCATTAAGGCTACTAGTCTCCAGCCTTACCTTTCAACCGTGAACGGGGTTTTCAAAGACCACGGCGCAGAACTAGTCGCACAAGGCGATTTGGTCGCCAAGGTCCGGCGGGGTCTCGCAGCGTCCCAAGTTCCCCTCCAGCCCAGCCGCACACGCCTGTACCTCCCAGCCCGTATTCTTGTATCATCGCTACGCCTGGCCAAGGACCTCCGCACACAGCTGGCAGGCACGTGGACTCAGGCTTAAGCGGACCTCATTCTGCTGTTCAGAGCGTGTCTAGCGACGGTGCTCCTGGCCGCATTTTTTTGTCGAGGTGGAGCGGGAGTTGAGTGCCGGTCTGGAGACCTGTTGTGTACTCCAACAGGCGGAATCCTCCTATACCACGGAACGAGAAAAGGTCAACGGGGTACTTCCACGGAGCGAAAACTCCTATGTGAACTACCGGCCTCGGCTCACCCGGACATCGCGGAACTACTACAGTACTTCGACGTTACCCGTACCAAGTTCTCCGCCGGGAAGATACCGGACAGACGGTGGGCCATTAGTCTACGCGAGCCTACGGCAAACATGACTGCGGACACCCTGACAGCTTGGCTGCAACGCGTACTTCGAGCAGTACACGAACAACCTCCGGACGGTTTCGCGTGGACTTCGCACTCCCTACGAAAGGGTGCAGCTACTGCTACGTACATTATCGGTACACCAATGGAAAAGATCAAGTTCTTCGGCGGTTGGGCGCGAGAGTCGGACGTAGTCCTCGACTACATCGACCCAACAGTGCTCCCGTGCCCGGGAGCTTGGCAACTCTTTGGGTGGATAACCCCTGGCGGGCCTCCACCCAACGTTACACGCCAGTCGGCGACAGATGGCATAAGTGAGCCCCAACACAGCTTGAATGGTCATATTAGTAATATAGAGGTTTGAATTACATGGCTAAATTACGAAGTAACCGGCGTTACCTCCGTTACATGCGTTACCTCCGACGCTACATCTCCCAAACGGTTCAAGCGCCCACGCGCGCACGGACAGTAAAATGTCCGCACCCTATATAACACACCAGCAGCGATTGTGTGTCCACCTTCTGCCTTTTGCGAGAGCTATCGCTCACGCAAACCCACCCACCCGACTCCCTCTCACATTGCGTATAGGGTGGCCCAAGGGCCACCAAATCCAAATTCTGTAAGTGATCCACATCTTTGGCATAAGTGAGCCCCAACACAGCTTACACGCGCAGTATACCGTATACCCAGGTATATTCCACCCGGGCAGAGCACGTGGACTCTGCCGGGCAGAGAATCTGAGTTGTTGTACTTAAAGCCAGTGATGCCCTCGTATCAGCTATAGGCATACGTGAAAGTGATGATTTAATGTACTGAATTCGCACGTCACACTATTCCAAGGCTGACGGGGATGGTATAGCGAGAGAGTTGGAGAAAAGGGCGGTATGGTCACATTTTCGTGAGCGACGAAGTCGCGAGCGGAAATGTGTCCATTCCGCTCTTTTTTTCAACTCTCTCTCCGGTAAACGGCGGAGCCGTTTAACGGAGTCATCACCTCGAGGACTGGGGTAAGCTCCAACCAACCGGTGAGCCGACCGACGTAGTCGGCCGGCTAGTTCTGCTCTCACCCGAGCTTCGACCGAGCACACATCAGTCCTTTCAACGGGTGGTTATGGTCACAATTTTGCTCGACTGAGTTCTGCGGATAGACTCTTCCGGGGCGGCGAAGCCGCGCGACGAAGTCGAGAGTCGCAGACTCGCGACGAGGAGCAAGTTCGACGGCGCAGCCGTCGGACACCCGGTTAGTGTTGGTCTCGCGTAGGGCCGACCGAGTTCTGCGGATAGACTCTTCCGGGGCGGCGAAGCCGCGCGACGAAGTCGAGAGTCGCAGACTCGAGACGAGGAGCTAGATCGACGGCGCAGCCGTCGGACACCCGGTTAGTGTTGACCTCGATTAATCAATTAACACAGACAGCATGTAGGCCGTTATGGTCACATTTTAGCTCGACATGGGTAGGGCCGGCCGTTATGGTCACATTTTAGCTGCGTTTGACTCGAAAAATAAAATCACCGGTTAGATTAAAAGCATGAGCTGTACCACCATCAAGGACGTGAAACGGCGGATCCGGGAGCTAGGAGCCTTTCCGGCTGAGAATCAAAGTGAGCTCATGAAACTCTGCGGGGCGCACCCCAAGGCCGTCGGTGTATCCGGTGTGATTCGTAATTGGGACTCGCGTGATTTCGGGCTAATGTTCACGTACGACGAAGCTCCCCCCATGACATTATCAATGGAGACCGCGGCACGTTACTACCTAGGTAAGCCCTTACCAGACAGCAAACGCACCGCTTTTTCTCACACCGCGTACACCACCGGGTAGCGGAACATCAGGTCGCCGCCGTGGGCGCTCCCCTCGTTCAGGACCTCCACCCCGTCCCGCAGGATCCGCAGCCCCGGCGTGTACCGCGGGTGCGACCACATCACCTCGAACGTGCGCGGCCCCGCGCGCCGGCTGTAGTCGAACAACGTCCACAACTTGACGCCCTCCCAAGCGCCCGGCCACATCTTGCGCTTGTCGGACTCGCTCAGCGCGCCCGCAGTCAGCTCCGGCACCGGCGGGTCGACCTGGAAGTAGCTCCAGCCATCCCCCAGCTTGGTGTTGTCCGGCGACGGCACCAACCCCTCCGTGACCACATCCCACACTAGGGCGGCATTCGTGTGGGAGGTCGCCGACACGTAGAATCCCCAAACCGTCGCCGTCGTGTAGCTCCCGACCGGCTGCGGCCCCGCCGTGTTGCCGCGGGCATCGACGAGCTCCACCCAAAAGTAGTTGGTCCCGGGGTCCAGCCCGCTCACCGTGGTGACGCCATCCAGATACCGGGGGCGTGGTTTTAAGTCGACGAGTTGAGCACCGCCGCGGTGACGTTGGTGTACTCCGCCGGAACTTCGTTGACGGTGTTGCGGTAGAGCCGTACCTCGGTGACACCACTCATTTTGGGGTAGAGTACGATTTTTCGATGCACCCGGGGATATTCGGCATATTCTCCTCCAGCCGGCTCATCACATTACTCGTGTGACGGATGAAATCGCCCTCAGACATGTATTCGGCATTATTGAGGAGGCGGAGAGTGCATTCCGTGTTGATATCACGAACGACTTCGCCGAAACGTGATGAGAAATCGTTGTTTTCCGCCTTATTCGGCCATTCGAGACCCCGGTTCACCGCCGCCACGGACCCGCTGAGAAGTGAAAGGCATCCGCTCACGATGGCGGGAATCCCGGTGGTAGCCGAAGGCTGCCCGATCCCGTACGTGAGATTAAGACAACCCACACCGAGACTCAGTGCGACGGTGGTGAACAACGCCATGTCCGCACGTCCCTTGAAGAAAGAATAGGAATCCCCATGCAATCGCCTGAGATTTTTCGCGTGTGCGCGCCACTTCTCAAGCAAGGGATTTTCGATCTGAACGGCGGTCTAGCTTTCACTCATTTTGTTTTTCATCTAAGAAAAATGGTGCCGGGTCTGATGTCAAGTCCGCCCACGTCAATCATTGTAAGCATCCGAGGTTCCTCTACCGTGTTCCCGATGCTATTTTGCCGAATGCTCGTGGTGAAGCCAAGTAGATAATTCCACGGTGGGAGGTACGTGGTTACGTCGGGCCGATTGGTGTCCAATAACCGCAGGTTTGTTTGGATAAGTGGCATTGTGTGTTACTACGTGTCGAAGAAAGAAAGCGTGATGGTGACACTGAAGGCGTCGGCGGGGTTGACCTTTATCGAGCTCTCCGCCAGTTCCGGGGCTGAATTGTCCTCATCGACGTCGAAGATGCCGCTGGTTTCAGATTGCGGCTCGAAGATTTCCACAAAGCCCTCGTGCAGCCCCGGGCGCAAAACACTTCCAGGAAACTTCGCCGTTCCGAGCGTATGGCGGAAGGTCATTTTTCGTCTCTTATTTGGTAGAAGGTGAGACAAATAACGTACGCAGCTGACTCGCCATTGCCAAGCTCAACAAATTGAGTCGTAGTCCGCAGTTGAAGGTCAATCTCGCCCACGTTATCTAGCGGCCGTCTGATCGGAACCCCTACCGTATCCTCGTTAACACCTTTCAGAGTGAGCTTCTGGCCCAAGTAGCTAAGTGCGTCTTGTGCGCGTGATCCCGGGAGAAATCCGAGGACGCTTAGGCCTTGGTATGGATCGTCGACGAAGGTTCTGCTTGTGATTACGAGCCCATAGGCTTGCGAACCGTATAGGTGAATCAGCGAACAATTCGAGACCGCGACCTGCCACCTTGTGCCGTCGTTGCGATTAGTACGAAACGTGCGGAAGTCGACGGGGACCCTTTCGTTAGGTCCGCTGGCCGCTATCCAAACGTTAAAGAAAGGCGGATAAAGGCTACGCTCGGGCTCTTCCACCCAGAAAACGAGGCTGAAGGTGAAGTCGTTTACACAAGTAGGCGTCCAAGGGAGCACACTGGTTCTGAGCTTTGTCGGGCCCTGCATGAGGTAGAAAGACATATCCCCGCGTACTAGCCGCGAGCCGTCGCATATCCCAGCGCACGTGTTGCTTTGGACATAAGAGCTATCAGCCATTTCGCCAAAGACATTGCCGCCACGCCGGGACTGCAAAAGAGCTAGGATTGAGTCGTTGTTTGCGGGATCCCAGCTCTTGTAGGAATTTGATTGTCGGATCGATGGTGAGTATAGCATGATCGAAAGGGGGTCGGGCTCCACACATGTGAAGCCGGTGATCGGTGTGCACCACTCCAGCGCGAAGCGAACATGGGGTTTACCTTGAAAACCGCTTCCGTTCTGGAAGGCGGGCGTGCGCACGGTGAAGGCGTGTTTCTCCCCGCTCACGAGCTCTTGCGTACTAACGACTATTCTACGCGCGACCATTTGTTTATGGTGCAGAAAAGATTTTTTTTTTAGTGATCTTATTTTTTTGCCTACTCTTTTTGTAATCAGTAGAAAACATTCACAAGCCCATCCGCTCCGACCACGATAAAGCCGTCGTAGTGTGAAAACACGTCTATTGTTACGCTTGTGTCTAGTGCAGTATCAAAGTTCACTGCGAGATGCGACACCGACGTTGAAACATCGATACCGTTATGCGAAAACATGGATTTGTGGCTCTGGGACTCAAGGTCGGTCGCGATAAGATAGTTTCCCTCGTAGAGGCCCCAGGTTCCATCCGTCACAATGCCCATATGCTCGAGGGAACCGTAAGCGTGGAACGCCTTCTGAGTTTCAGCCCAAGCCTCCGCGTCAAAATCGACGGGTTTTGAGGGTGTTAATACGCCGTTAATCGTGTAATGGTAACGCCCCGTGTTACCCACAACATTCTTTCGCTCGGCGGAGACATATTTGATGCTGTTGTAATCGGATGCGTCCTTCCGAAACAAAGCTATTACCGTTTTCAGCGACTTGAAAGGGGATGAGAAGGCCATGGACATAGAGATGCTTCCATTTGGGGCGATCCACCGGTGCTGAGAGAAAGTGGAATACGGAAGGACGATCCCCCCACTATTGGCCTCAACCAAGGCACGATCGACGGTGGGATCAAGATGGATCATCTCAGCGACATACTCCACGTCTTTGATCACCCATGGTCTGTTCCCTTCTTGCACCTTCTCCACATCCCCCAAGGTGAGCTCGAGGGTCAAATGGGTGCGGGCCATTGCACGTACATGGAGGTACTTCTGCTGATTCGTACCTATGATAGCACCCATCAGGGGGATGCAGAATATCCTGCTGTCCGCAGCATCTACTTCCCTACTAAAACCCTCCGAGATCGTTCCGGCAGCTTCCATTTGGTTTTTGTCCCCGGTGACGTCGAATAAGGCGTGGACAAGGGCATTGTATTCTTCAATATTCTCTAGCACACCTTCAAGGACATGATGATCGCGTGCGCGGAGTAATCAAACTTGAATGATGCTATTTCGCGGGATGCATCCAAGTTTTGTAGCTTAAATTTCAAATAGCTCTGCCGTGAATTCAAGTACTCCCCCCGGTTGCCGGTAGGGATGACAAACTTGATGGTGTTACCCGGGTTGAATCCACTGGAGCCGTTCTCGGGGTAGATATGGACCCGAGACTTCGTGGCAGGCGCCGCCACCGGCTTGTTACCGTACACGCGAACGAATCACTGAGCGAGCTTCGCACTTCGGCCATGATGTTCTATTATAGTATCGTTGCAGAAAATATTTTCGTTAGCCTCTCTCAAGTCTAGAGCCGGATCCTTTCATCTGGCCGTAGGCGGATCTGACAGCCGCAGCGTGACCCTTCATACTATTTAGATCTGGCGCTTTTCCATCAAGAACCCCCTCCACGCCCCCCGCAATCCCGCCGATCCCGCGGGCAATTGCACCACCCGACGCGATACCAGCACCGAGCACGGGGTTGAAGGCGGCGACATGCGCAGCTCCGGAGAGCATCCATCCACCGAGCTTGTTTCCAGCCACCCGAACCCCGTGTGCAACCTTTTGGCCGATGTTTCGAAGCATGTGAAGCTTTTCACCGAGGAAGCGTCCTAGACCCATGTTGTGTGTTTGCTATAAGACCAGATTTTTGTTTCACATGGGTGCTTTACCCTTTTCCCGCCTCTCGGCTAGCTTTTGTTTAATATATGATGCCTTTTCCTTCCCACTCTTTTTCTTCTTTCCCGGCTTTAATTTGACCCCCAACCTCTCTGCTACTTCGTCCATCACCCCCGGTCGAAAGAGAAAAGGGTTGTCGAGAATCCAGTCATCGTGGGGGGTTTGGTTTAGTTTGGTTTGGCTCGGAGAGAGGTGTGGCGGTTAGCCTCGTCAAGCTAAACGCTAGCACAAATCTGTTCTAATCTGTCTAGTTTTGTCGTTGCAAGAGATGGCAAAATGATGTTGTCGAGAGGCAATGGTGAAAGATGTTTCACTGCTGTACTTAGGCAGTAGATGTTGTAAATGAACAATGGAATTGTTAAATGGTTCTGTCACCTCCCTCTACTGCACTGGGCTTAAATAGGTTTCTGCCCAGATTGATTACGCCTGCAAGCTTAGCTTACGTGTCAGGCGTTAGGGCTGTCTATCCGTCGTTCTCTGCCTCGAGACGCGGCCTGCCTAGCATTGGGTTTCACGACGCGGCTCCTTCTGTATCGAAGAGCTCGTTTTGGCGCGTCATCAGGCTAGTTAGATTAATTATGCATATCTGTACGTACCGGGAGGTACTGGTCGTACTGTAGCATCAGCACCATTACATTATTGCAGTAGCGACGTACCCACGAGTATACGTCCGTCCTGTGGAAAAGCACGAATTGGAATCCGTAACGAGTACTTGTATAATGTCTTGCAATGTACTATTGCATGACAGTACTCGTCACACTCGTACCCTCCCCCACTTGACAGATCTTGAGGCCGCCGCGAGGCAGACCTCCGTGGTTCTTGGCTCCTTTAATGAAGCAGTTACTGGGACTCAGGAATGCGCGCTGGATGAGCGTGCATGAAGTCAATGTAAGCCTGAGTCTTGGCGAACTTGCGCCATTGGGGCGTCTCCAAGAATTCTTGTAACGCCACTGTTCGATGCACCTCGTTTAACCGGTGCCAGACAGGAGGAATGTCATCATCACTAAAGTGCGTCATGAAGAGCAGATATTTGCCTCGTCGCCCAGGTAGCGACTTGATGCACACAATAGAGATGTGCGAGACATCAAACTCCTCGTTGTCTCCTTCAGGTACAGTCACCGGGAGAGCTGGTCGTAGTGGAGCGGTAGAGCAGGGTCGCAAGTTGTTAACATGGAACACAGGATGTAAGCGTACCGTCGCTGGAAGTTTCAATCTGTAACTGTGTTTCCCAATCTGCTCCTCCACTGAAAAAGGTCCAAGCTGTTTGTCTATGAGTTTCCGATTCGGTTGTCCTCGCAGAAAAAGGTTTGCTGTGAAAACTGACACCTTGTCTCCCTTAGCGAAGTGTGGCGCTGTAGACGGTTCTGTGCGCGCCTGCATCTCGTCCTTGTGTAGCTGTAACACTGAGCGTACCGGGGTGTGTACCTCTTGTAAAAATCTCAATCGTTGTGTTGCGTTTTGCGAAATTGGTATCGATGGTCGCATGCTGAACAGTAGGTCAGGAGGCTCCTCAGGAGAGAACCCAAAGTTAGCCTCGAACGGTGTGTGCTCAATTCCGAGTGCACGCGAAGCGTTGTACGCGAATTCCACTTGCGGTAGAAGTGTCGTCCAATAAGAGCCATCGTAGCAACAGAAGCAACGAAGAATCTGCTGAAACGTGTTGTTCACGCGCTCTGTTAACCCGTCCGTTTCTGGATGTCGGCTGGAAGACATGTTCAGACGCGTTCCGAGGCGTCTCCAAAGTGTATGCTAGGAGGCGCTGACAAATTTCGGGTCACGGTCGTTGATCAGCACACGGGGCAGTCCATGTAAACGGTAGACTCCCTGTAAAAACAAAGTTGCAGTTTCTTCGGCTGTTATCGACTCTGTACATGGCAGAAAATGGGCCATTCGTGTTAGATGGTCTACCACAATCAGCACACTGTTAAAGCCATTACTTTCAGACAAGTGTGTCAGGTAGTCAAGACCAACTGTGTGCCACGGTCTGGGTGGTACAGGTAGTGAGTAAAGAGTCGCAGCCATCTGCGGTCGAATCTTCGCTCGTCGAAACACGACGCAGCGTTCACAGAAATCTTTTACGTCTTGGCGAATTCGTTTCCACCAGAATCTGTCGAGTGCTTTAGCAAGAGTGCTAGCAACTCCTCTATGACCAGCTGACGAACTTTCGTGCAGCTCTGTGATCAATCTCAGTCGGAGCTCAGAGTTCTGTGGTATACAGAGGCGATTGAGACGCCAAAACTATCCGTCTATGGCTTCTATCCGGCTGTCTTTCGTCCACTCACCATCGTCCCCATAAAACGAATCTTGTGAGAACCCCTCGCGAATGAGATCAGCGAACTTAGGGCTCAGCTGCATCGCGTTAACAGTCAGTAAATTTAACTCCGCATCTTCAAATAGCAGCTGGGACTTCCGTCGTAATTCTCGATCTCACGGAACCTCGCCATCCCAAAATAAGGGTTCTGTGGCCTGAGGTACGAAGTTTGGACGCCGGCTTAACGGGTCAGCTTCGTTCAGAGCTCCCTTGCGATATGCAAGTGTCATCGAGCCCACAAACGGTTGCAAATCCCGCAGGTATCTTGCTTGCCGCTTGTTCAGCATGTTGTTCGTTTGCCTGAGCAGATGTCGCAGTGTGTCGTGGTTTGTTACGATAAGGAACTTAGAACAGCCTTCAAGATAGCACCTCCAATGCTTGACTGCTTCGCATACGGCCAAAGCTTCTAAGTCGTACGCAGAGTAAGTGTTACCACGCTCAGCTGAATTCAGCTTACGCGCCCTGTAAGAGACTGGTTGAAGATCTCCTCCTTGGTCTTGCAACATGACTGCTGCAATCCCCACTGTTGAAGCATCTGTAGCTACGGTGAACGTCGCGTCCGAGCTGACCTCCGGAAGGATCTGGCATGGCGCGGAAATGAGCCGTAACTTGAGAGTCTCGAAGGCTTCCAAACAGGCAGGCGTCAGCGAAACCTTCTGTGGTTGGGACTTCCGCAGTAAGTCCGTCAATGGAGCCGTAAGGTCGCTAAAATGGTGTATGAATCTGGCGTAGAAGTTGCATAACTGTACGAAATTGCGAACCTCCTTCTGCGTCTTGGGCACTGGCCAGTCTGCAACGGCCTCGACTTTCTTTGTGGAAACCGAAATTTTACCAGCTGACACAGTGTAGCCAAGGTACTCCATTTCTTGCAATCCGAAGAGGCATTTCTTAAGGCGTAATTTTAGCCCTTCCTGCTTGAATCGCTGTAGCACGAGCCGCAGGTGTTCCAGGTGCTCTTCCAGAGTTCGACTGTAAATATAGACGTCATCGAGGTAGACTGTCGCGAATTTGTGTAAAAAGTCGCGAAGAATGTCATTCATCATCCTCTGAAATGTAGCCGGCGCATTGCACAGGTCAAACGGCATGGCGACCCATTCCATTAAGCCATCAGGGGTCTGAAAAGCCGTCTTGTGAACGTCCTGGTCACGCACTCGGACTTGCCAGAATGCATAGGCGAGGTCGAGGTGCGTGTAAAAATTCGCGTCTTTAAGTTCGTCCAAAGTATCATCCACACGCGGAAGTGGGTAAGCATCTTTATACGTAACTTCGTTAAGGCCACGGTAGTCAATGCACAGACGTAGCGAGCCATCAGCTTTTCGCACAAAAAGAATTGGCGAGCCGAACTCACTGTAGCTGGGACGGATCAGACCAGCCTCCACAGCGTCTTTGAGCTGTCGATTTAGCTCAGCGCGTTCTGCAGGTGACAATCTGTTCAGACGTTGGCGTCGCATCGGGCCAGTTGTTCAATGGGGTGATCCCACTGTCGGCTTACATGTGGAGAGTCGGCAGGTTGCAGTAACTCCGGAAAGTCATCGAAGATTAAAGACCGGAAGTTTTCGCGTTGTTCTGCTGTTAGCTCCTCTCCAGTGTGAAAGTCTATTTGTTGTTCAGCGGCTGGAGTAAGTTCAATGACGTAAAAATCAACATGACGTCCTCTGCTGCGGTGCGTCTTGCGCATGAGTTTCTGAACTTTAGTAGATGACAGCAGCAGACACTCAGGGCGTCGTTCCTCGAGCGTAGTCTCCACGGCTGTGCCATCCATCAGTGTAAAAACCCTGGTTGTACCAAACTGTAAAGAGGCATGTTCGTCATCGAGCCATGGTAAACCCAGGATTAAATCAGCTGTATGTAAATCACGTAAGACGTAAAAAGTCCGGTGAAATTCGTGTCGAGCCAGCTCAAAAGTAACATCGCAGACTGTCGAAGAAGTCACTCGTTGTCCGTTGGCGAGTCGAACTGGGGTCTTTGTCGCAGACTTCCGAGTCTGTAAAGCAAAGCGTCGTACAAGTCCTCTGACACAAAATCAAGTGTCGCAGCGCAGTCCACTAATCCAGAAATTTGGTGTCAGCCATCAGGAGTTTTTACAGTAAGCTCAGTTCGAATTAACGGTCGAGCTTCAGTGAGGTCAGTCAGTAGGGCTGTAGCTGGCGAAGAAAAATGTCGCAGCGTAGCGATGGACGGTTCCGCGTCGTCTGAAGGTACAAGTACCGAGTTGGGTTGATCAGTTGCTGTAGGTGTTGTTGAGTCGTTAAACGCACAATCTGCGTCGACTAACCACAGTTGTACATGCCAAGGAGCTGGAGCAACCACCTCGTGTTGTGCTGGGTTCTCCAGTGACTGACGAGTAAAAAGTTGTGTCCTTGCTGGGAATTCTTGATAGAGTTTCCATTGCTTAGTCACCTGAGTAAATTTCGCCCATTTCGGTAGTACAAAGACAGCCATCGTAGATGTCGGAGATGTTCGACGACAATCCTCAAAATGTTGCGCAATCTGCTCAGCAAACTCCCAGGGTGGATTGATGAACACCCGTTCTCCTTTCAAGTCTCTCTCTAGAATCGAGTCACTCGGCGAACAGTGAGGTAAGTCACCGTGCGAGTTTAGACCTTCATCATCAGCACATCCCTCCAACGTGAAGTTGAATCGTGCATGCAGAGGGTCAAAGACTGAGTCAACCAGTTTCCAATCAATTGAACGTATGGTTACAGGTTTTCGACTATGTCTCTGCTTAGTCTGACGACGACGACCTGCTACTAACGTTGCATGAGTCGCGACTGTAGTCGATGGAGATGCCGAAGGTGTTTCGACGACCTCTGTCGCTAACAGTGTTTTAGAACGAACAGTAGATGTAGCCGGCTGCTCCAGTTCGTTGGTAGAACAGCCTTGCCACCATCATTGCTTCTTAGCTTCCGCTGGTGCCTTGCCCTTCCACTCTGGACATTGGAACAGACGATGTCCCTTCTTGTGGCACTTGAAGCAGAGTCCCTCCTCCATATGACGCTTGCGCTCTTCAGCTGTCATTGCATTTGCGAGCGTGTTGAAATCATCGCGACCAGATGTTTGACCACGTCCACCATTGTTGCCTCCACCACGTCCGCGTCCGCGTCCGCGGCCAAGACCATGGCCACCCTTATTACGCTTCCAGATATTAGAGGCTTCGTCGAGAGGGTCCTCAAAGTTGCGCTTGCGCGTAGGCGGGGCAGATGGTCCAGCAGTAGACCTCGTATTGCCGAGTTCCGGCGAATCTGTAACGACGTCGTTCAGAAAATTTTGCAGCTCAACCAGAGTAATCTGGTATCCCTTCTGAGCTCGGTGTGACTTCGCATGGTTCTTCAACGTAGAGTTCGCTAGGCCACTAATGAAGCGCACACACTGAACATCAGCTGTCAGATGCTGACGAGACCGACGTAAGTAGTCGTTGTACTGCTTAGTGTAGAGCGCGTAACTCATCGTGTTGCTCTGCGTGAAGCTGAGCAAAGCGTTAATTGCGTCGTCCTGAATGTTCGGAAGAAACGTTGACTAGCGTAACTCCGTAACAAGCTCGTTGTACGTAGATGGAATAGCAGCCTGAGTTTTCCGGTACAACCACCACCCATTAAGATGTCCAGAGAACTGTGAAGTAACCCAAATAACTGGGTCGTACGAGTCAGGCGAAATCCCAAGCATGAGAAAGCGCTGAGGCTGAGCTTCAAGCCAATCCTCCAGTTCATTAGCTACACGGCCATTCTGAAACGGTATATTAATTGCTGCTTTACGCTGGGTCTCCGTGAGGGTAACAGGTAGTCCAGCCAGGTTGTGAGTAGGCATCGACATTCCCACTCGTAAATTTGTAGGCCCTTCACCAGTCAGTTGGTTAATGTGTCCACGAATTAACAGCCCGACAGGACCAGAATCAACTGTCCTAAACCGGGAGTACATGAAAAATTGCCTCGGGATAGACATGTCGTCATGCATGACTGGAACGTGTTGTTTGACTGCCCGGAGAAAAGATTCCCATTGAGTCACGTAACCAAAGTGAAGTAACTCACTCTTGTGCTTCTTAGCACGAAGTAACCCCTTCTGCGCGGGCGTAAGGGTCAGACCATCAATGTTGATTGTTTCCGTGACGACGTAAGTACCATCCGGATTAACTGTCGACTGAGCTATTACAGCCTGTTCAACTTGAGCATGTGTACGTAAGTTGTTCGTAGCAAACATGACAAGAATTGTAGCCGAGTACACGTAAACGAGCTGTCGTCCTTGAGGTAACGTAACTACGACAGGAGCGTCACTCAAGAGCGTCAAATCATCCGGTGTCAGAATGAGACCGGTTTCCTCGTGTAACTCTCGAACAACAGCGTCGACAATTTCTTCGTAGGTAAGACAGAGCCAGCTGGGAACCAAGTTTTACCAGAACGAGGCTCACGTTGTAATACCAGCTTCAAGTCCGATGGTTTAGTTCCTCCAACGTGAATTACCAACACCACGTAATGTCCGGGTCCTAGAGAAGCCATCTCGAATCAATCAGACAATGTCGAACGAGTCAATGAGCAACGAAAGCGTGCGTCGACCAAAGAGCTCCGAAACCAGTGTGGCGGTTAGCCTCGTCAAGCTAAACGCTAGCACAAATCTGT
Source organism: Tetraselmis chui (assembly GCA_026401115.1). NCBI lineage: Eukaryota > Viridiplantae > Chlorophyta > Chlorodendrophyceae > Chlorodendrales > Chlorodendraceae > Tetraselmis > Tetraselmis chui. Next base: position 44,936 of record JAPMLY010001948.1, on the reverse strand, counting down.
TCTAATCTGTCTAGTTTTGTCGTTGCAAGAGATGGCAAAATGATGTTGTCGAGAGGCAATGGTGAAAGATGTTTCACTGCTGTACTTGGGCAGTATATGTTGTAAATGAACAATGGAATTGTTAAATGGTTCTGTCACCTCCCTCTACTGCACTGGGCTTAAATAGGTTTCTGCCCAGATTGATTACGCATGCAAGCTACGCTTACGTGTCAGGCGTTAGGGCTGTCTATCCGTCGTTCTCTGCCTCGAGACGCGGCCTGCCTAGCATTGGGTTTCACGACGCGGCTCCTTCTGCATCGAAGAGCTCGTTCTAGCGCGTCATCTGGCTAGTTAGATTAATTATGCATATCTGTACGTACCGGGAGGTACTGGTCGTACTGTAGCATCAGTGCCCTTATAAATATTACAGTAGCGACGTACCCACGAGTATACGTCCGTCATGTGGAAAAGCACGAATTGGAATCCGTAACGAGTACCTGTACAATGTCCTGCAATGTACTGTTGCAAGACTGTACTCGTCACAGAGGTCTTCGAAAGCTCGAACGAGTTGTTGAACACCCGATGATGATGGCGCGTCAATCGAAGGCTTTTGTTTGGAGTACGGGGTAAATGACCTCGGGTTCGCCGCTTCCATCATTGGTTTTTCCGACACAGGCACGGCCTGGGGCATCTGCCTCTCGGATTGGGCGATGGGTGACGCGGTGTACTTAAAGTGATCATGCGGTCGCATTATTGAACTCGCCGCTGGCTGCTGTAAAATCGTCGGTGCCGGGGTGGCAATCCCCATTGTCCAACCACGCGTAAAGGGTAAAGGCTCGGGTTGATTGCCCGGCGTGGATTCACTAGTTGTTAGTGTTTGCACCACGTTTACCCGCACATTCTGATTACGCAAAACACGGGTTATGGGTTTCAGTTTTTTAGCGGCCGCCGGTTTCTTAGGCTTAGTAGTCTTGGTCTTCCGCCGCGGCATTGCTGTCATGTATATGTGGCGGTTAGCCTCTGAAAGCTAAACGCTAGCACAAATCTGTTCTAGTCTGTCTAGTTCTGTTGTTGCAAGATGGCAAATGATGTTTGTCGAGAGGCAATTGATGAGAGATGTTTCACTGCTGTACTTAGGCAGTAGATGTTGTAAGTGAACAAAGGAATTGTTAAAAGGTTCTGTCACCTCCCTCTACTGCACTGGGCTTAAATAGGTTTCAGCCCAGACTAGTTACGCCTGCAAGCTTAGCTTACGTGTCAGGCGTTAGTGCTGCTCAACCGTCGTCATCTGTCCTCGAGACACGGCTTGCCTAGCATTGGGTTTCACGACGCGGCTCCTTCTGCATTGAAGAGCTCATTCTGGCGCGTCATCTGGCTGGCTAGATTAATTATGCATATCTGTACGTACCGGGAGGTACTGGTCGTACTGTAGCATCAGCACCATTACATTATTGCAGTAGCGACGTACCCACGAGTATACGTCCGTCCTGTGGAAAAGCACGATTTGGTATCCGTAACGAGTACCTGTACAATGTCCTGCAATGTACTGTTGCAGGACTGTACTCGTCACACTCGTACCCTCCCCCTCTTGACAGATCAATGAGGCCGCCGCGAGGCAGACCTCCGTGGTTCTTGGCTCCTTTAATGAAGCAGTTACTGGGACTCAGGAATGCGCGCTGGGAAAGCGTGCATGAAGTCAATGTACGCCTGAGTCTTGGCGAACTTGCGCCATTGGGGCGTCTCCAAGAATTCTTGTAACGCAATTGTTCGATGCACCTCGTTTAACCGGTGCCAGACAGGTGGAATGTCGTCATCACTGAAGTGCGTCATGAAGAGCAAATATTTGCCTCGTCGTCCAGGTAGTGACTTGATACACACAGCAGAGATGTGAGAGACGTCAAACTCCTCATCGTCTCCTTCAGGTACAGTTACTGGAACAACAGGTCGTAGCGAAGCGGTGGAGCAGGGTCGTAAGTTGTTAACATGGAACACAGGATGTAAGCGTAATGTCGCTGGTAGTTTTAATCTGTAACTGTGTTTTCCAATCTGCTCCTCCACTGAAAAAGGGCCGAGCTGTCTGTCTCTGAGTTTCCTGTTTGGTTGTCCTCGAAGAAAAAGATTTGCTGTAACGACTGACACCTTGTCTCCCTTAGCGAAGTGTGGCGCTGTAGACGGTTCTGTGCGCGCCTGCATCTCGTCTTTGTGTAGCTGTAACACTGAGCGTACCAGGGTGTGAACTTCCTGTACCAATCTCAACCGTTCTGTCGCGTCTTGCGAAATTGGAATTGACGGTCGCATGTTGAAGAGCAGGTCAGGTGGCTCCTCAGGAGAAAAACCAAAGTTAGCCTCAAATGGTGTGTGCTCAATTCCGAGTGCACGCGAAGCGTTATACGCAAATTCCACTTGCGGTAGAAGTGTCGACCAATCAGAGCCATCATAGCAACAGAAGCAACGAAGAAGCTGCTGAAACGTGCTGTTCACGCGTTCTGTCAGTCCGTCTGTTTCTGGGTGTCGGCTGGAAGACATGTTCAGACGCGTTCCAAGGCGTCTCCAGAGTGTATACCAGAAAGAGCTGACAAATTTTGGGTCGCGGTTGCTGATTAGCACACGGGGAAGTCCATGTAAGCGGTAGACTCCCTGTAAAAACAAAGTGGCAGTTTCTTCGGCAGTAATCGACTCTGTACATGGCAGAAAATGGGCCATTCGAGTTAGATGGTCTACTACAATCAGCACACTGTTAAAGCCGTTGCTCTCAGGCAAGTGTGTCAGGTAGTCAAGACCAACTGTGTGCCACGGTCTGGGTGGAACAGGTAATGGGTAAAGAGTCGCAGCCATCTGCGGTCGAATCTTTGCTCGTCGGCACACGACGCAGCGTTCACAAAAATCTTTCACGTCTTGGCGGATTCGTTTCCACCAGAATCTGTCGAGTGCTTTAGCAAGAGTGCTAGCAACTCCTCTATGACCAGCTGACGAACTTTCGTGCAGCTCTGTGATCAATCTTAGTCGGAGCTCAGAGTTCTGTGGAATACAGAGGCGATTGAGACGCCAAAAGTACCCATCTCTGGCTTCTATCCGACTGTCTCTTGTCCACTCACCATCGTCCCCATAAAACGAATCTTGTGAGAACCCCTCGCGAATGAGATCAGCGAACTCAGGGCTCAGCTGCAACGCTTCAACAGTCAGTGAATTTAACTGTGCGTCTTCAAACAGCAGCTGGGACTTCCGTCGTAATTCTCGATCTCACGGAACCTCGCCATCCCAAAATAAGGGTTCTGTGGCCTGAGGTACGAAGTCTGGACGCCGGCTTAACGGGTCGGCTTCGTTCAGAGCTCCCTTGCGATATGCAAGTGTCATCGAGCCCACAAACGGTTGCAAATCCCGCAGGTATCTTGCTTGCCGCTTGTTCAGCCTGTTGTTCGGTTGCCTGAGCAGATGTCGCAGTGTGTCGTGGTTTGTTACGACAAGGAACTTAGAACAGCCTTCAAGATAGCACCTCCAATGCTTGACTGCTTCGCATACGGCCAAAGCTTCTAAGTCGTACGCAGAGTAAGTGTTACCACGCTCAGCTGGATTCAGCTTACGCGCCCAGTAAGAGACTGGTTGAAGACCGCCTCCTTGGTCTTGCAACATGACTGCTGCAATCCCCACTGTTGAAGCATCTGTAGCCACGGTGAACGTCGCGTCCGAGCCGACCTCCGGAAGGATCAGGCATGGCGCGGAAATGAGCCGTAACTTGAGAGTCTCGAAGGCTTCCAAACAGGCAGGCGTCAGCGTAACCTTCTGTGGCTGAGACTTCCGCAGTAAGTCCGTCAATGGAGCCGTAAGGTCGCTAAAATGGTGTATAAATCTGGCATAGAAGTTGCAGAACTGTACAAAACTGCGAACCTCCTTCTGCGTCTTGGGCACTGGCCAGTCTGCAACGGCCTCGACTTTCTTTGTGGAAACCGAAATTTTCCCGGCTGACACAGTGTAGCCCAGATACTCCATTTCTTGCAATCCGACGAAGCATTTCTTAAGGCGTAATTTCAGCCCTTCCTCCTTGAATCGCTGTAGCACTAGACGTAGGTGCTCCATGTGTTCTTCCAGAGTTCGACTGTAGATACAGACGTCATCCATGTAGACTGTTACGAACTTGTGTAAAAAGTCGCGAAGTATGTCGTTCATCATCCTCTGAAATGTAGCTGGTGCGTTGCACAGCCCAAACGGCATGGCGACCCATTCCATTAAGCCATCAGGGGTCTGAAAAGCCGTCTTGTGAACGTCATGATCACGCACTCGAACTTGCCAGAATCCAGAAGCGAGGTCGAGGTGTGTGTAAAAATTCGCGTCCTTAAGTTCGTCCAGAGTGTCGTCCACACGCGGTAGCGGGTAAGCATCTTTACGCGTAACCTCATTAAGACCTCGGTAGTCAATGCACAGACGTAGCGAGCCATCAGCTTTTCGCACAAAAAGAATTGGCGAGCCGAACTCACTGTAGCTGGGGCGAATCAAACCAGCTTCCACTGCGTCTTTGAGCTGTCGATTAAGCTCAGCGCGTTCTGCGGGTGACAATCTGTTCAGACGTTGGCGTCGCATTGGGCCAATTGTTTCAATGGGATGATCCCACTGTCGGCTTACAGGTGGAGAGTCGACAGGTTGCAGTAACTCCGGGAAGTCATCGAAGAGTAAGGACCGGAAGTTATCACGTTGTTCTGCTGTTAGTTCCTCTCCAGTGTGAAAGTCTGTTGATTGTTCGGCGGCTGACGTAAGTTCAATGACGTAAAAGTCAGCATGGCGTCCCCTGCTGCGGCGCGTCTTGCGCATAAGCTTCTGAACTTTCGTAGACGACAGGAGTAGACATGTAAAAATTCTGGTTGTACCAAATTGTAAAGAGGCCTGTTCGTCATCAAGCCATGGTAAACCCATGATTAAATCAGTTGTGCGTAAATCACGTAAGACATGGAAAGTCCGTTGAAACTCGTGTTGAGCCAGCTCAAAAGTGACGTCACAGACTGTCGTAGAAGTCACTCGTTGTCCGTTAGCAAACAGGACAGGAATAGAAGCCGAGTACACGTAGACAAGCTGTCGTCCTTGAGGTAGTGTAACGTTAACAGGTTCACCACTCAACAGCGTCAAATCATCCGGTGTCAAAACAAGACCGGTAACGACACTTCATCTGAACCTGTAATCAAATGTATCAATATGCTCCTGTAGAAAAGTCAGCACTTTTTATATCGTCAGAATCATACAGGCACTGTATATCTCGAAGTGTCATCATCATCAATAATATTTCGATCCCTGTATACACTACGGGACAAAATAATATCAGTTGCGTCTGATGTCCTGTCAGTCAGCTACCATCTTCAGACAGACACAGAAACAACACTTCAACCAGCAGGTAAGTGTATCAAGCACGGCAAACTCTCTCAGGTTCTGTCGTAGTAGAGGTTGCACAGGCAGCGACTTCTTCGTTGCCTTTGACTATTGTCGGTAGCTCTCTCTCGACAAACGAGGGACACCGTAATAAATATCCGAAAATACTACAGTCTTGTCCACCACTCAACTCATCTTCCGTGCATCCCATATCGACTCCCTTCAGCGTGTCTACGCATCAGGCTCGTACCATGCCAACACTTTGTTGCGCATCGAGGTAAAGTCAATAGACCTTGCCAACTTTCAAGTTGCGCAATCTGGTCCAATCGTATTGCCTCGGCAAACTCGGATTGTGGATATCTCGCCAGTCACGAATTACACTACCACTCAGTATCATGGTTTCTTGCCAATCAATCTCTCTGAGTCTCTGGTATGCAAACGAGCACTAACGAGCAGCAAATGAGTTCGCGAGTGAAAACGTGGGGTCGAACCACGCTCCGAAACCAGTGTGGCGGTTAGCCTCTGAAAGCTAAACACTAGCACAAATCTGTTCTAGTCTGTCTAGTTCTGTTGTTGCAAGATGGCAAATGATGTTTGTCGAGAGGCAATTGATGAGAGATGTTTCACTGCTGTACTTAGGCAGTAGATGTTGTAAGTGAACAAAGGAATTGTTAAAAGGTTCTGTCACCTCCCTCTACTGCACTGGGCTTAAATAGGTTTCAGCCCAGACTAGTTACGCCTGCAAGCTTAGCTTACGTGTCAGGCGTTAGTGCTGCTCAACCGTCGTCATCTGTCCTCGAGACACGGCTTGCCTAGCATTGGGTTTCACGACGCGGCTCCTTCTGCATTGAAGAGCTCATTCTGGCGCGTCATCTGGCTGGCTAGATTAATTATGCATATCTGTACGTACCGGGAGGTACTGGTCGTACTGTAGCATCAGCACCATTACATTATTGCAGTAGCGACGTATCCACGAGTATACGTCCGTCCTGTGGAAAAGCACGATTTGGTATCCGTAACGAGTACCTGTACAATGTCCTGCAATGTACTGTTGCAGGACTGTACTCGTCACATATACCTATACGGTCGAAATTCTTTTACAGCTCCCCCGTCCCCGTGCAAGCAAACATGAAAGCGTAGGGCCGGTCAAATACGAAACGCATTACATCCTCCGCCTCCTCCCGGGGTAAGGCTAAGAGCTCCTCGAATATCGCTGTGGCTTCCTTTTTGTTCCTGGGTTTGTACATCAAAAAATGTGACAAGGTCTTCCGGATACCTAGTGGCATAGCATTGTACGACTGTACGAGGATTATGATGCATAGCCGATAGTGGCGCCGGTTGTAGATTAGGTCACGCAGCACACGTTGGATTTCGTTGTCTTTGAGCGCCGCAGTAACGTCGTCGAGGACCAACAAGCTATTCTTCTCTTTCTCCGCCGATTGCTTCACAACCTCGATTCACAGCCTCGTTTAAAGATGCTCCAGCAGCTGTACTTGGACACGGCGTACGCTGACGCGAAGCTCGATGATGGAACCCACGTATTTTCCCTACTCGATCCACTGACCGCCCCGCAAGGGTATTCGCTGCAGGTTAGGCTGTTGAACGCGTGGTTGCCGCACACATATTGTAGCATATTCGACGGAAACGATACACTAGTTCTCCATTACGACGACGGTGGTGAGATTCCGGGACAGCCGGTCACCATAAAGCTCCCCCGCGGCAACCGCTCAATCGACGACATCGTCGCCTTCCTAAACGATGGAAGACTCGATGAGTACGTGGCGAGTTACGACGAGAACACGAATAGGCTGTCGATGCGTGGAACGGAAATCGCGGATCACCATGTTGTGATCGGGGAAGGTACAACGTGCACGCGGTTACTAGGTTTGTCTGTTGGGGACTCAACACAAAACGTTGACGGAGATCTCTTGCTGAATGCTAGTCGTATCGTGGACTTGACGCGCACCAGCTCGGTGTTTGTGCATAGCAACCTCCTCACTCAGAACCGCGACCCCCGGACAAGGCGCGTGGGCGACATTCTAGCAAAGATCCCCAGCTCGGCACTGTTCAATGGAATCGATCACTACAGTTCGGACGCCTTCGTGGACGTTTTTAACCGGTACCTAAGCTACGTGAGCATCCGGCTAAGCGATGACGACGGGCGAACTTTGGACCTCAACGGCGGACGTTTCACGGCGACGCTAAAAATAGCTTTTGCTAAGATTAACAAGGATGAACCAGTCACGGCTAGTATCGGCGCCGCTGCAGCTGAACGGCCGCCGGGCGGTGGAGGTGGACCTCAGCCAGGTCGAATTGCTTTACCGGGAGCTAGCAGCCCGGGTGACGGTGGAGGAGACGGAAAATGATCGGCAGGACACGGACTTGACGGCGCTCACTGACACTGTGGCTGCGTTTTCCAACGAGTTCAGCGCGTCGAACATCCGCACCGACAATATCACCGCTATCGGGTTTGACACCGACATCTCCGTGGGCGCCTCGCTCTTGCCGACGACGGCGGCGTTGGTTGGACCGATTCACTCCCTCGGCAGCGAAACGCACGAGTGGAAGACTTTGCACGCCGAAGAGGTTATGCTTGCTGGAATAAGCTTGAGTAACACCTTGGGGGAATTGAGGGAGGATATATACGCCATCGAGGATCAGAATCTTGTGCAGCACCTGAAAATCGAGGGAAGCGGGTTGATCGGCGTTGACCAAAACAAACGCGACTTCGGGGCGTTGGACTATCCGTGGTGGACCATCTTCACTACCGATATCACCGTGAACGACAACATAAATGCCAACATGCTCAAATCCAGCCGCTCGGATACCGATGACATCTCAGTGTACGCCAATCTCGTGCCAAATGATACGGACATCGGTGGGAATACGATTGGGACGGAGGAAAAGCCATGGCGCACATGAATCTTCCACAACGTATACGCCAAGAATATATTTGGGCAGAATGAGGAAGGTTACTCTCGCCGGGCGCTTCTCGACGGGGACCAAAACGTGAGCTCCACAATTACCCCAGAGGTTGATAAGCAAGTGGATTTCGGCTCAACAACGAGGCCCTTTAGCAAAGCCTATTTTACGGACTTGTACGGGCTAGACGCCTCCGGCACGCCACGGAGGGCGCTGTTAGAAGGTGATTCAGGGAATGACCCAGGCCCACCATGCCCCAAGGGCGGTCCCGGCAACAATGGTGCTAAAGGTGATAAAGGCGACCCCGGTAATGACGGTTTACCAGGCCCCAAGGGCGACCCTAGTAACACTGGTGCTAAAGGCGACAAAGGCGACCCCGGTAATGACGGTTTACCAGGCCCCAAGGGCGACCCCGGCAACAACGGTGCCAAAGGCGACAAAGGCGACCCCGGCAATGACGGTTTACCAGGCCCCAAGGGCGACCCCGGCAACAATGGTGCTAAAGGCGACAAAGGCGACCCCGGGAATGACGGTTTACCAGGCCCCAAGGGCGACCCCGGCAACAATGGTGCTAAAGGCGACAAAGGCGACCCCGGCAATGACGGTTTACCAGGCCCCAAGGGCGACCCCGGCAACAATGGTGCTAAAGGTGACAAAGGCGACCCCGGAAATGACGGTCTACCAGGCCCCGAGGGCGACCCCGGCAACAATGGTGCTAAAGGCGACAAAGGCGACCCCGGAAATGACGGTTTACCATGCCCCAAGGGCGACCCCGGCAACAATGGTGCTAAAGGCGACAAAGGCGACCCCGGAAATGACGGTTTACCAGGCCCCAAGGGCGACCCTGGTAACAACGGTGCCAAAGGCGATAAAGGCGACCCCGGAAATGACGGTTTACCAGGCCCCAAGGGTGACCCTGGTAACAATGGTGCTAAAGGCGATAAAGGCGACCCCGGAAATAACGGTTTACCAGGCCCCAAGGGTGACCCTGGCAACAATGGTGCTAAAGGCGACAAAGGCGACCCAGGCCCCAAGGGTGACCCCGGCCGCGATGGGGTCGACGGTGTGGACGGAGGGGCTGCGACGTGGGTGGACCTCCAAGGGCGACCCGCTTGGACTGTCTTCTTCAACCTCGGTGGCACCACTGACACGGTGACCATAGGCGGGAACAGCTTCAAAAGCGGCCACTTCGCTCCCAACGGTCAAGCATTGTTCGACCTCGGCTCCTCCTACGCCCGGTAGCGGCGCGTGCACACCTCTGAACTGCGTGTTTACGGGGAGGAAATCTTTGCCGACATGGGTATGAACGCGGGCGACAGTCGCGTCACAAACGTCGCAGCCCCGATAGCGGACGCCGATGCCGCAACGAAAAAGTACGTTGACGATGCCGTCGCCGACGTCGAGGTCGGACCGCCGGGTACGACGTCCTTCAACGAAATCACTGATAAACCAACGTGGATGGGCAAGTTTTCCTACGACGACATTGGCGAGTATATGGACCCCGTGCAGCCTTCCAACTTCGACATCGTGATGTATGACTCGCTCACGCCGTCGGCGAACTCATAGTTCAACCTGGGTCAGGACTTAAGGCGCTTCTTGTTTGGCTACTTTCAGCGGGTGCGATTGTCGGGGAACACACCGCACTACGACGACGAAGCCATTCCGTACCACTTCTTGCGGTCGCATGTAGCGGAAAACGCCCGGTGGTTTGACCTGCCTGGGCGCCCCGGATGGTCAAACTACTTCAGCCAGGTGACGCCTACTATGCTGTCGATCGGCAGCAATAGTTTAAATGCGGCGATATTATCCCAAACGGGTCGAATTTATTTAATTTAGGCACTGCCAATACGCCTTGGAAGCACATCTTCACCGTGGCTTTGACCGCCTTGGTGTTCAGGGCGGAGGCTCTCGTAGTAACCACCAGTGCTAATTTCAGCGGCATCCGGCTCCAACAAGTGGGCGCACCGACAGCCGACGCCGACGCTGCCACTAAGAAGTATGTGGACGATACCGACGCTGGCACCAGGACGTACGTGAACACCAAGGACGCGGACACCAGGACGTACGTGAACGCCAAAGACACGGCAACCCGGACGTACGTGGACACCAAGGACGCGGCCACCCGGACTTTTGCCGAAGGCGTGGACACCCGCTTGGATAACTTTAGCTCAACATTCAAATACACATTGGTGCAAGCGTTAAGTCTGCCAATGTTATCGGTGATGACCGTCCAAGTGGCGGCCGGGCTGGTTTCCTTCACAAATATCACCACAACTATGTACGATTACTTTGAAACAGATCAATTTGGCGACCCACGTATTGAGGTTATGATATTAGCCCCAAACAAGTCCATAGAGATCGAACGTTTTTTATTTGTAGAGAGTTTGGACACGAGTAGTTTTGGGCAAAAGAAATATACATACGCTAACTCGGGCATCAACGTTAATTTTACCACGGATGTCATTATGAGAATTTCAGTGACACGGACCGTTCGCATAGATGGTGCAAACGTACGCTTCAGAGTGAGTAGTACTGCTTACTTACACGGTGCGGGTCAAATAAAAACGATTGTTGTGTAATAACTACTAGTTTTGTCATGCCGGCATGACATTTTATGTACATTAAACCTAAATGCAGGCCACGCAAAATAATATCCGTTTGGCGCGGATCCGTGGACGGATCGAGGCCGCCGAGGACCCCGTACGGGTATTCGCAGAAGAGTACGACCAAGGAGATGCCGACACCCAAGATGCCTTGCGAACCGTGTGGGAGGCAAAATTCGCCAACCGCGCAGAGGACCCCGGCATGGCGGACCGACGCTTCGATCAATATTTATCGCTTGGCCGACGATCGCTGCCACGTCGAACCAACCGGGCGATACGAGAGTCGCACGAGCTAGCCGCCGGCGCGGACACCAAAATCCAGTTTCTCCTAAAAAAGCCAGCCAATACCAGGATGCCTGAATGGCTGTGGGTCACCGTGTACAAAGTTCGAGTCGACATGCTCACACAAGCAGCCCGCGACCTTGCCACAACTAACCAAACCGTCGCCCTCCTAGCCCCGATGGTATACATTGGACACCGACGTGACTCAGCGAACGTTCGAAATAAAGTTAGAGTATCCGACGGAGCGAGGCGCGCGAGAAGTGCCAACGGGCTGATTGAGCTAGTACGTTTGATGCTCGGCGCTGGCTTACGTCACGGTACAGACTTCCGGTTCGATGAATACGAAACGGAGGAGGTGCTGGGACGAGTGGATCATGGTCACGGCCTTGAAGCATCAAACGCCATCGACGCGAGTGTGCGGGAGGATTTGGTCCGCCTCAGCGTAATTAAAGACTTCATTTCGGGCGCTGGACCTCGACCCTTCAACGCAAAAATCGACAACTCTTTGCTTGGTGTGACCAACATATCGGGACTGTTGGGCGCTCACAACAAGCCCGTGGGGCAGTTGAACGTTCCGGCGCTCATGGATAAGCTGGCTGAAGCGCGGAAAGTGTTGAACCGCAAACGTGTTGAATACCTTCGGAAATTCATCAAAGATGAGCGTGGGCGCCGCGTGCTTCCAAAGCCCGGCGTGACTAAGGATGGTCTCGGTCAACTCAAGACCGCAGAGCTCACTCAAGCCCGAAGAGCAGCACGCCTACGCGCCATGAACGCCGACGCAGCTGTTTAGGTAGTGACCATGGGCCCGTGTGGTCACTCCGTCGCCGCAGATGTACCTCTTGTCGTCGTAGCCGCTTAGGGCATTCTTTGTCGCCGACACCGTGCATATCCGATGGTTCCGCGACTGGATCATCGTTTGCTTTACCGTGCACGCCTTGCCGCCCAACGCCTCCTTGTACTGCTGGAGCATGAGCTCGCGCTTGGCGACCGCTTTCTTAATGCCCTTTGCCGTGCGCTTGGTTGTGTCCCCCACCGTGAAGCAGTACATCTTAGATTTCAGGCCCACAAATTCTTTGATTGGAAAGCTGTTAGTTTCGTCCTTGAATTTTCCCACCACCTTCTTGTTCACTTTAGAGTACAATGGGTGCTCCTCGGGGTAGTCGATGGTGTCGAAGTGGCTCGCCATCTGGCCCATGTCGGCGTACACGTCCGGGGTTTCGATGTGGTAGCACAGGGAGTCGGTGTCGGTGAAGAGGAGCTTGGCCTTATCACCGTATTTCTCACGAATCACGTCGTAGTGAAAGCGGAACATAAGTAGCTTAGACAAGTCCAGGATACTGGCCCCCATGAAAATTGGCTTGTTCAGCATCACATCATCCTTTATCCGAGATACCCCGGCTATGATGCCGATGACGGTGCACCGCTCGAATCGAGGGTCGGCCACACGCTTTTTCAGCTTGTCGTCGTTGGTGAAGAACTCGTAGCACGTCTCGGCGCGAACGTTCTGCATGGTCTTCCCGAACACGCTATTGTTGCAGAGCTTGAAAGAGTCCTTCTCGAAGGCGTTTTTCGCTTGCGCCCGCAGGTTGGTGTTTTTCTCGATCCACGGCTTGAGCGTAGTTTGGGCTTGCGCGTACGTCATGGCGCGGTGCAATTTGGTGACCCGTAGACCCTTGCTGACATAGTACTGCAAAAGTCACGTCGCACACATAGTTCATGTGCGGGCGGAAGTGACCGGCAAGCTTCTCGCATGAAGTGGACGCGTCACTAGTCAGCTTATGTGCGTGCTCGCTCGCGTCGTCGTGCCCTAGTGTAACCCGCTCGGGTGCAAGCGGAAGGTCATTGTGGTTGTCGTGGAGGTCCTGCGGGTACTCAAGATCTACCTCCACCGAGCATCCCTTGTTGGTGTCCCATTGCCCTTCTAGCACCTGCTCCAACGTTATGTTGCTCCACTTGAAGTCGCCGCAGGGGAGGTACTGCATCATGGCCCAGCCGTAGAGGTTGTTGGCGTCGAGGTACATTATGCTGCTATTTGGCTTGCTGGAATCGTAGCCCTCAATTTTCGGGTTGTTAGCCTTCGCGTATCGGTGCGAAACCACTGACACACCATCACGAATTCCACGCTCGAAGAAAGTGTACTTGTCGGGGTCCGTGTGAATCAGCTCGACCTTGATATTTTTCTTCGCGGCTTTGATAACAACACCGTCGATGCACATGCCGGGAAGGGTGATGTAGTGCGCCGGGTCGAGCCCATACTGGTGCATGCACAAGTCGCGGAATGCCTCGAACACGTCAGCCAAGAGCAGCACGTCAGCCTCCAAGTACAAGTCGTGATAGTCGCAGAAAGTCGTGCAGCCGAAACGCTCCCACACCCATTGAGCTTGGGCGTATTCTTCATCCGAGCACTTCTCACCTGACAAGTCGTTGAAAAACTCCTCTTGGGACGGCAGCACGGTGTGATCCAACTTAGCCACCGAGTCGAACCACTTGTAGGGAAACACACCCTTGCGGGTCACACGGATGAGCTCATCCTCACTCAGTCCTTTTCTGGCTAAAGGCCTTGTGAAAGCGCGGTGCATTCTTCGGGTCGTCCCCAATCAGGTTGCTGGATAGTGTACCCAGCCCCGAGTTCAGGAACGAGATGCTGTCCATGAACCGATAGCCTCGAAAGTTCACCATCTTGTACTTCTCGCTGTTGTCCGGGATCACCGATAGCTTCACGTTCTCGATGTCTTCCAGGCGGGAGATGGCTTGGATGATGAAGTGGTTGTCATAGCCCTTGCCGTTGTGGAAAAATACCGGAATCTCCACCTTACGAATCCCCATGCGGAGGTTGCAGTCAGCGTGGGCGGCGCCAATGTAGTCCCCGGTCTTGTGGTCGTGGTGGCGGACCTTGAGCTTATTCTTGCATGTCCCAAACCCCTTCTTGCACTCACAACAAACGTTTGCCTCGGTGTGGGCTTTATTATCCTTTGCGGTCATCTTCATCGGGATGTTCTTCGTGAAATCCTTGGCAAATTCTGGCCGGAGCTCGTACAACTCCCGAACAAACTGGTCGGCGGCATCGTCGCCGGTGCACTGGAACGTGAAGCTGTCGAAGCCGGACACCTTGGACTCCACACGGGCTCGGATAGACACACAACGGTACTCGGAGCTGCGCTCGGTCTTCCCGCTGGGAGTCACTTCGTGAATCTCGTGGTTGATGGCCTCGAAGTCGGCGTAGATCACGATGTGGATCTGCGTCTTCTTGTGCTCGGCCTTGAAGGTCAGGGTGGGGGCTTTCCCGTCCTTGTCAGGTTTTGGCACTGATACCCGCATGGGTTTGAACGCCGCACAGTGGGTCATATGATCCTCTCGCTTTTCCTTACTCTTGAACCCATGCAAGCACCGGTTGCAGTAGTGACGTTGGTCCTTATTTCCCGAGTTGAGTAGGCGATCGAGGCTGGAGATGAGAACCCAATGCTCTTTGTAGAAGAGGAGGTTGATGGTCTTCTTTGTCGATGTGTTATCGTCAAACTTGACTGTGGAGAGGGAAAGGGGGTGAACCTTGCGATTTTCATCGTCGAGGCTGAAGCAAGATATGGCCACGCCCGGGTTGTTGCTCTCGAAGCGGCGCACATCTTTCAAGCTGGCCGGAAACGACACACCTGTCCAGTCGAGCCCCCCGTACAACTTGTCTTGGTTCTTCTTTGAGATGTAGTAGTCAACCCTGGAGGCATTGTTCTTTGGTGGATTGGTGGCTGCCGCAATGCAGTACTTGAAGCAATTGTCATCAGTATTGCGGATATTTAGGAGGCCGCACGCGGAGCTGTTGAAAGGCGCTGGAAGCACAACGTGAGCACGCCCGGTCCAAGTTTTGTAACCGTTGGAAGAAACCGAGGCTCCTGTCACACCTTCCGAAGCAATTTCAAATCCTGTGCCCGCGCCTAAGCTGAAGTCATCGGTATCTACTGAGTAATTCATGATATCTTCAATCAATCCTTCCAACTGTTCCGCACTTGTGACATTGAAGCTCTTGTTTTTAAACGCCTCCCTTGCAATTTCTGATACATCCCCATCTTCATTCACCTTTGTCTTTTTGAAATTCGCACTAAGAGAAAGCCACATCTTAAATGACCCATCCCCTTCTTTTCGGTGCTCAACGTATTGTCGGTAAATTTCCGACCTCAATCCGTTTATAACAGAGGCGGTACCCTCTCCCTTGATAAAGGATCTACGGACGCTAGGAAATTTCGCAGGAGTCACACGACGAACTGACGTCGGCCTAGCATTCATCCTTCTCACCTCGCGGATACGCTCGCGAACCGCGGCAATCTTCCTCGTCCCCACCGCTACCCGCTTGCGATTGTCACGCTCCACATGTGTGAACACGGGGCGCGCTTGTGTTTCCTCGACGTCGGTGGACACCATATCACCCAGTGGCCCGCGATATAACGCATTGCGGCGCATAATTTCCCGACGCCTTGCAACCCTTTGCTCGGGTGTGAGACGGGCACGAGATACGCGACCGGAGGGTGTCAACGTTGCATTTTCACGTCTTGCTTGAGCCTCGGCCCTGCGCCTCTCGTTTGCGGCGCGGAGAGCCCGTGGGTATCGGTTGGGGATACGAGGTCGTGGTACTTGGCTCACGGCATTATTCATCGCGGTCTGGTACACGCTGCAGTAGTAGGCCTCGGTCGGGAGCTCGGACACAGAGGGGACGCGGATTGACATCTTGGTCGGTTGTTTGTAGAGGATATAATGTACCCCCAGATTTTATTTTCATCTGTCGAACGCGTGCGTTTAAACGCACCAAGCCCCAGAAAATAATTCAAGATCCAGAATTATTTGTAATCTTGTCGACTACCTGCACATTAATCTTCATTGGCTACTGGCGCCTGAATTATTTCAGATTTTCTCGGCCTACCACGTGTCGGGCGTACGGATCGCCCTGTAGCCTCAATTTTACGGCGGTGGTATTCCTTGGCGTAGTTAGGGTTCTTTTCACAGAACTTTGAACGGCTAGCGGCTTTGGTCTCCGGGTGGCGTTCATTGTACACCCTATTATATTCCCTATATTTTTCCCGGTTCGCCTCCCGGTAAAGGCGGTCGGTTTCACGCTTACGCTCACGCTGGGCATCCGTAACTACTCGTACCATGTTGGGCTTTAAACTATGGCTCTTTAACTCTTAAACCAGACTTTAAAATATCTAAATAAAACGCACCTATCTTAAACGTATGTTCTCCTCGGCCGTAAGCATCCTGAGCTTCGCTTTATTAGCGTGGAATTTCTTCCAGTCTGCGGCAGCGGAGCGATCGCGGAGAAACGGCTGCATGTGTTTGAAAAACCCATCATAAACCCACTCCGTCTCACACGACTTCCCGGTTGCGATCCACTCGGCTGCTAGGTCTCTAAACTTTATTTCGTGATCAACGTGGTAGTCTGATCGGCCGCGGAACCCCGAGGCGTTTCGGAAGGCGCAGATCCGATCATTTATCTCCATCCGCAGGGCGTTCAAAAGGGCGGTGCGTCTGCTGTCTGGTAAGGGCTTACCTAGGTAGTAACGTGCCGCGGTCTCCATTGAAAATGTCATGGGGGGAGCTTCGTCGTACGTGAACATCAGCCCGAAATCACGAGAGTCCCGATTACGAATCACACCGGATGCACCGACGGCCTTGGGTGCGCCCCGCAGAGTTTCATGAGCTCACTTTGATTCTCAGCCGGAAAGGCTCCTAGCTCCCGGATCCACCGTTTCACGTCCTTGATGGTGGTACAACTCATGCTTTTAATCTAACCGGTGATTTTATTTTTCGAGTCAAACGCAGCTAAAATGTGACCATAACGGCCGGCCCTACCCATGTCGAGCTAAAATGTGACCATAACGGCCTACATGCCATCTGTGTTAATTAATTAATCGAGGTCAACACTAACCGGGTGTCCGACGGCTGCGCCGTCGATCTAGCTCCTCGTCTCGAGTCTGCGACTCTCGACTTCGTCGCGCGGCTTCGCCGCCCCGGAAGAGTCTATCCGCAGAACTCGGTCGGCCCTACGCGAGACCAACACTAACCGGGTGTCCGACGGCTGCGCCGTCGAACTTGCTCCTCGTCGCGAGTCTGCGACTCTCGACTTCGTCGCGCGGCTTCGCCGCCCCGGAAGAGTCTATCCGCAGAACTCAGTCGAGCAAAATTGTGACCATAACCACCCGTTGAAAGGACTGATGTGTGCTCGGTCGAAGCTCGGGTGAGAGCAGAACTAGCCGGCCGACTACGTCGGTCGGCTCACCGGTTGGTTGGAGCTTACCCCAGTCCTCGAGGTGATGACTCCGTTAAACGGCTCCGCCGTTTACCGGAGAGAGAGTTGAAAAAAAGAGCGGAATGGACACATTTCCGCTCGCGACTTCGTCGCTCACGAAAATGTGACCATACCGCCCTTTTCTCTAACTCTCTCGATACTTGTATTTCCCATTTACCCGTACTCGGTAGTCGAGGCTGGTATTTCTCATTGCGATCGCCAGATGGGCAAGATTGTTGATATTATTTAATAAAAGTTCTTACAAGACAAAGCAGCACGTTGGTTTTAAGCACGCGTGTCTGACTGCATGCCTATTATTATTGTACCCAAAATATTCTTACAAGAAAAAGCAGCGGACACCATTAAGTAAAAAGAATAAACGAGGGAAAAACCTAAGCCCGAGGAACAGGAAGGCATGCCACAGCATCAGCACCGCCTTCATGCAAAGCGCCACGGAGATAGGAACCCAAAGTACCATGAAGAGCAACAGAAAGACGTTGCATGAATTCCCGCCACACATCCCCCCAAAAACAATGTACCTATCATTCCAAGCGATGACTCTGAAGAACATAGGTACCACAGTTTAAGCCCGCCCTTTCGCATTATAGTCGCTATATTGCTGCCTAGGTATAACACTTTGGCGCTTTCAAATTTTCGTTGTGGCCGGCTCGAACACCATCACGATAGGGGAAGGATGTATATGTACCCTTATAGACGAGTATCAACGCTACAACTAGTCGCCATGCGGGCGGAAGTGTGTTCGCGGTGGTGCGCGACTGCGCAAAGCTACATGAACTGGAGAACCCCGACGTTTCGGACATTGTTCAAATTTAGCAGTCGAGACCCACGAGAACGGTAGCAACTACCTGGTAAAGGCGCAAACCTACGCGAAAGTTCGGCACACACAACACATTAATGCTCGACGTGTGGGAATTTATGTTTGTTTGCGGCCGGGCCCTTTATTCGACGCTTGGGATCCTTCGATAGCGCATCCCATGCCAAGCGATTGTCACTTCGGCTTGAGTGCAATAGCGTTTTATCAATTTATCTAAACAGCTTGGCAAGGGCCGGAAGTCGTATGGGTAGTTATGCGCGAGAAAATATTGCGAAATTATTGGCGTCACTACTACTGACTTGCTTATTGGCGAAGATGGAGCGTCACACGTGTGTCATTGACACGCATCATGGCACGCGGGATCAAGCACCGGAACTCCGTATTGAACATATGGGACATCTATGTGAACATACCTCCGCGTGTTGTTTGGGGTGAAGAATACTTTGATCCTCTCAGCCTTACTACTACATAGCCTCATATATTCTTAACTCCTTTCATTGCAATACATTCGTCGAATGCACCGATTCTGAAAATGGCATTATGGTTGGCATTATCATGTCGTCTTATTTGTCTTCATGTCTTGTTGCCATTATTTAATAATGCTCGCGCGTGACCTTTCGTTAGAATGTGAAATATGCAGTACAATATGTTCATGTCTCAAAGAGTTTGAAGCGTTCTTGTTGTATCTTGTTTATCCTTTAATTGTCGCCAATTGGGGCATCTTCGCAGAAAATTAACTCTGGTGTCAAAAGTTGCATTATCTTGTATCCCCTTTTTTTGCCATCATAGCGAAAAAGTATATATCGGTCACCGCGGAGAAAATTCGAGACCATGGAATTGAAAAAATGGGATCCATTCTTAAAAACACACGTCAACATTTCAAGGTGTGTTGTTGTTGCTATGAGTGCCAAATCGCTGTGTTTTATGTTGTTGAACGTGATTTAGATGAACATGAAAATTCATAGTTGTTTACTTTTGGATCTAAAGACAGCGAGTATGAGGTATACAGCTTAGCGGTCAAGCTTCTTTCATCTCATGCAGGTCATAATAAAAGAGTGCAACACCAAACTTCGAGGCATGGACGGGTTTCCGGAAGAGGTGGCCAGAGCAATGTACCACGACTGCATACCATGGCAAAGCTTGGAGACGACTGCGAGAACTATCGTTCGTCGCGAGGAAGAAAGAGCTTCTAACTCAGTAACTCACCGTCGGCAACATTGTCCATCCTTTAGGCTTGCGGGGCGGAGTACCTTGTCAAAACCGAAGGAATATGACAACCTCCGTGGTAAGTTATTTTTGGTCCAAACTAACGACAAATTTGATCGGTATTGTTGCACTATGAATAACGGCACACTCTGTGTCTCTCTCACACACGCACATACACACATAAACACTTTACACACACATTAGCTCTCTCTCTCTCTCTCTCTCTCTCTCTCTCTCTCTCTCTCTCTCTCTCTCTCTCTCTCTCTCTCTCTCTCTCTCTCTCTCTCTCTCTCTCTCTCTCTCTCTCTCCTCTCTCTCTCTCTCTCTCTCTCTCTCTCTCTCTCTCTCTCTTCCCCCCCCCACCCTCTCTCTCTCTCTCTCTCTCTCTCTCTCTCTCTCTCTCTCTCTCTCTCTCTCTCTCTCTCCCCCCCCCCCCCCCCCTCTCTCTCTCTCTCTCATGTATGAGAAATCAATTGTCGGGCTTACCGCATGTACAAAGCGATGATGGCATCCATGATGTAGCAGTGAGAGGGATGCAGCAAGTTGAATGTTAGAAAAAGCGAAAAGGCTTTCGGAGATTCAATAGTTACAGACTTCTCGAATAAGAGATGGCCGGCAAGAGTTACAAGTTATATTGTCAGCGCGGCACTTAAAGCAGCCCCGCAATTTGACGCACGCTAGCAAACAACTAAACACGGATCTCCCCTCCTTCCTAGAAAGCATGGCGGCCACCCCGCCCTCATGTTACTAGAATTCACCCGTTGTTTCGCATGCTCTGAAAATGAAAGCGGTTTTAGTCTAATTGAGTTTATAAAACAACATTTCCCGTCGGGATAATAACAGTATGATAAAAAGTGTCATTTTCGAGCTTCATTTCGAATGCACACCTCATTTTCTATGTGCCAGCTTTTTCTGCAATGCAACGTTGCGTGATTGGGAATGTAAGAGCTTCTCCTTGCATAGAATTAACTTCAACACAAGGATAGAGTAGAATGTTTTCCTATCATTTTCATTTTGCCATTCTACTTGCAGGTCTTCCATTACTTATAATTAATATGATACGAGTGGATTGTCGTTATTTGTATTTTTGTAATCATATAAACACAAACCTTATGTGTCTCTCTATGTATTTTTGTAAACATTAGGATAGTCCATGTAGGCCCATAGTCGTGATACTTATTTTTCACACAAACGCATCCTACCGTCACTAAAGACAGTAAAAAGATCCAAAGTACTACTAAAGTACTACTGACGTAAAAAATATAGGGGATGGGTCGGTAGCTCGGATGAGCAACGCCGACCGTCTTCGCTCCGGGCTTGGCCTCCCTATGAGCGATAGACTGGTGACCACAGGGCCCGTCGGACGACGGGCACCGATCACCTCTCCCCACCCGAGCCTAGCTCACCCAGGTCAGTGGATCCGTAGGCACATCAGACGGTACACACTCCAAGGCGCAGCTTTCACAAATTTGAATTCGGTTCACATGCCGGAATCTGCGCCGCCTACATCTCAAACATTCCGAGTACTCCGTCCAATACTACGACACTCGTGCGTATCAAAAAGATTACAAAAATCACTCCCCCACGGAGCCGGCGCACTCTCACGCGCCCCTCCGAGCGTCCGGACGTTCCCATCAGACGTCCGTGAAAAACAAACCCAGGTCCCATCAGACCTGGTCGTGTGCCGCCACCACACGCTGACCACCTCTAACCCTCTCTCTCTCCACTCCAAAACCACCACATACACACACATCGACACCCACCTTACGACCACTATGTCATCACCTTCCGCCCTCCCGGAATCATACAAACAGGTCCTCCTCAAAGACCGCCCTACACCCCTCTTCGCGGACGACCACATCGGCCCCCGCAACCGCCTTGTGGGTCACCCACTTGCTCCATTCCTCACAGCCCCACAGCTCGCACATGCAGACTACGGACGAGGCACACCCCTGGAACCCACGCCGGGCACAGGGCTTCAAACTCCCCTGGTCCTCTCCACCCCGACGACTGCCCCCGACCTTGGAAGGGCCGTTGACCTCTCTGCTCGCCTGATCGACTCCTACCTACTGACAGGCCAGTACTCCACCGCCCCTCCTGACACTGCCAGCTTCTGGCTCCACGGTGTGTTCCTACCGAACACGCCGTCTTCCTCACTTATGCTCATCTCCGCCTGCTCCCTCGCTCGACGCTGGCTTCTCGAAAAAGTTCACGCCCTAACCGATATTCCGGCCCGCGCGAGAAATATAATCGGTCGGGAACTCGCCCATCGTGCGAAATGGACAGCCTCAGTCACCCGCACCCCACACCCAGCCATGCCCCAGCAACACGATCTCACCCCTCTGCCAGTCGCACTCTCACATGGTCACCAGGAGGTCCGGCTGGACATCCCCACCTCCTGCATCACAGTTGGCTTGCTTTACCAGCTCGCTTCACGCCAGCGTGAACTCCCGTCGGGAGGTCCAACGCCACCCAGCGCCGCCTCGGACCCCCAACTTTCCACCACCCTGAGACAGCAGGAAATTCAGATTATACGTGCTGTAGCCGTTCCCGCAATTTCGGGCCAACGCCTGAAAATTAGCTCCTCCCTGTTCACTCATCTCTCCGGCCCAGACGTCGTTCCCCTGATACAGGCCCTCCTGTTAGATCGACTCGCCACGGAACTCGCCGACACCTGGAACGCCAGCGCCACCACCCCTGCCCCCCGAATGGAGGACCTCCCGGAACCAGCCCAACTCCTGCTCCAGATCGCGGACGCCCTACAACCTACACGGGAACCCGTCCAGGTCGTGAACGACCCCCTCTCCTTCTGGATGCATATCCTCCACCCACCCCATAATCCAGTTCTTTCACAATCAGGACCTGTACATTTTCATGCCACCCTTCAAAATGCTATTCACACCGTACCCCCCACCCCCCAAAACTACACAATTACCATCACACCCCCCCCTCTCACAGGCCATGTCCCAGGCACCTCCTGGACTGACACCTGCCTCACCACAGTCCTCATCCAGTCCCCCCACCCCCTCCCCTTCCCCCAACCCACGTCAAACGGTACTATCCCTTCTTCACACTGGCTCTCCACCCTCCTCCATCAAACAGCTTCAGAATACGCACAGTCACACACCCACTCCCACAACTCCACACCCTCCACCTTCGACATCTCACACCACACCTCCCTCAAAAAATTTCCTGACGGCTCATACTTCCGCTCCCACCCCTCCCCCTCCCCTCACATCGCCACCAGCATCCAAATCTCCCTCACCAAAATCATGTACTGCATCCTCATCTCAACCAACGGCACTGCCACCATTCCCCTCCCCCACACCTACATACACCGCGGCACCCCCACCAACACCACATGCTCCCTATACATCACACCCCACCACTACTCCACCTTCGGCAGGTCCCGCATCACAGACCCCATCTTCACCACCTCCCCCTCCCCCCCTCAGCTCACCCTCACAAAAAACAAATCCCTCCTTCGCAACCCCCCCTCTCTCCTTCTCGAATGGACAGGCCACTTGCAGGCGACCAACACCTACGAGGCATGGCAACAAGAACCTGCGGACGGCTCCCTGCTGGACACCCCTGACGATACCCCCCTCGACCTCGACTCTCTACCCGACATCCAACTGGCCCCTTCATACTCCCCCCCCCCCCTCGCACTCGCAACCAGCGCCCCTCCAAAAAACGTCGCTCCCCCTCCCCCGCCCCTCCTACGTACCCCCACCCCGCTCACCCTGCTGACCCTACCCCCTTGCCCGCCACCACCCCTCCTCCCCCTCCCCCCCTCCCCACCATCCTCGAAACCTCAGTTGACCACATGGATTCCTCCTCCACCCCCCTCACACACCCCGCCACAGCCTCCTCCCACCCAACCGGCATTAACCCCCCACCTCCTTCCCCCCCCCAACGCACTGACTCCACCCCCCACATGATATCTCCCCCCCTCCAACTCCTCCCCCCCTCCCTTCCCCACACCGACCCCATGGACTCCTCTCCAACGGCACGCACACCAACAGACCCAGCCCTCAAACCAGCCCCCCCGTCCGGCGTCCTAAAGCACACACGCCACACCCTCAGAAAGACCCCGCACTCACCCCCACACCGCCGCGTCCCCCATGACCCCTTGACCCAAGGACGCCTCACACACTCCCCTTCCCCACAACCCACCCCCCACTCCAACCCCCGGAACCACGACCCCCCGCCCAACACACACCCCTCGAACCTTCCCCTACCTGCCTCATCCCCCGCGACCTCAGACTTCGAGCTCGAAGACCTCCCTGACGAAGACCTCAACACCGCGGAAGCCAATGAGGAACACCTCCCCTCACCTGGACCTCCCATTCCTCCATCTGATGTCCACTCGGCCGCTAGGGCCAGCCCCCATCCCTAACTCCACTACAGACGGGCCAGCAGGCCCGGAGGTTCGACCCCCTGCCCTCCTCCCACGCCCCACCCAAGATATCCGTACACACGGTGTAACCAACCCACTCAGGGCCTCACTTCCGTCACACTTCGCACCCGATACCTGCACTATCAAACTACATAACTACCTGTTTGACCTTAACCTGGAACACGGCCTCCCCACCCCCATCGGCCACCTCGACTCCTCGGCAGTGCTCTCCTTCCAATGGGGACACTACCAGGACCTCTCAAACCTCTACTGCATTGCCACCTCCCTTGCCAAACTCCACTCCACCTCCTCCAACACCTACACTGTTATCACAAACACCGAGGTAGACACCTTCCATAACCATCACATATACCCCAGCCAGTGGACCAACCTCTCAAACAGAGGCGTACCCCCGCGCCCGGGCACACCCCACAACTCCCTCCTCGTCCTCACCTGGCAGCACTCCCACTTCGGCCTCCTCCACGTGACACACGACTCCGCCACTTGGGTGGACTCCCTCCACCACCCTCCCCCCCCGTCCCTTCTTGCCCGCTCCCTCTCACTTATCGCCTCATGGAACTCGACTACCCCCCCCCAACTCCTCACTCCTCGCCTTCTCAACCCCCCTCGACAGAACGACTCACCTCGGGCGTGGTCCTGTGGAACCCACGTCCTCCTTCACACATACTTTATACTCACGGCACCTGCTGACCATGCTTACGACCCCCCTCATTTCGACCCCAAACACACAGTCTATTCCCTTCACTCTCTTCTGTGGCACCACGTCTTCCGCTCCACTCCCCTCCCTGTCGGTCGCTCCCACCTCCTTAACACCCTCCACCCTCAACAGCCCTCCCTCTCCCCCGAGCCCTCACACACCCCCAAACCCTCCCCATCAATTTCTCCGCTACCCCATTCCACCCCCCCCTCCACCCCCCGCCAACCCACCCTCCCCCACATCACACTCCAAAACCCACCCCAACCCCTCACCTCCCACACCCCCCCACCACGCCGCACAACTCCCCCTCCCGCGAACCCCCCTTACCCCCCCAACCCTCAACCCCCACCACTTCTCCCACATCATATACCACAACCTCTACACCTCATTAACCTCAACACCAGGGGGCTACACACATCCATCATGGACGTGGAACACCTCGCCACCACCCACAGCCCTGATGTCCTCATCCTCACGGAAACTAAACACGACACCCACAAATCCAGATGGCGTGTCGCCCTCCCACAATACCTACTCAAAAGCTCCAGACCCTGCTACTCATCTGTGCCCCTACCCAACGCAGGCGTTCTCTTCGCGGTCCGAAGGGAATCGTTCCAATCTGCCACTGTCCTCACCCCACCCCCCCACCTCCTCCCACATATCGCAGGCCTGAAACTCGTTCCTCACTCAGGCAACCCTTACCTCCTCCTCGGAGCCTACATGCCACAGCTCCACAGCCCCATACCAACACGCTTATACGCGGAGGTCGCGGCGTGGGGCCTCCGCCTGATGGACGACTACCCAACCCACCGCATCCTCTGGGGCGGCGACTTCCAAACGACCACCACACAAGGTACAGGCAACCCCGCCCTCACCTCCTTACTCGAATCACACCTCCGACCCCTCCACCCCCCACTCCCCACCTTTCCCAGTAGCGGAGGTTGCCTCGACCATTGGCTCACCCCTCCCCCCTCCCCTCTCAGTCTCAACCCGCCTGCGTGCTCGACTTTCACCTCTCCCTCACACTTCTCCGACCACTCAGCGCTACACCTAGTTATACCTGCCCCCTCCTCCCTCATCGCTCGGCCACCCTCGGCCCACAACCCTCCCCGCCCTCACCACACCACCCGCAAACTCACCTTCAAACTCCCACTCCAACCGCACCACATCACAACATACCAACGTAGCACACCCTCCCTTATCAACCACACGGCCTCCCTCCACGCAGAGATTCTCAATACAACCCCTTCCATGTCCTCTCCAGATACCCTCGACACCCTAGCCTCGAAATTTACTGCACTACTCTCCCAACATATGGACCACGCGGCCACCATATGGCCCCTCCTACCCCCGAAGAAACCCCGCCCCACTACCTCGACCATTAATCCCACCTGGCTCTCTAAAAAAACACACAGACTCATTCGTAAACTCCGCAAATGTAGCACCAACGGCGGCCCCCTACCCCTAGCCCAAACCCTCCTTCAAACCTCTGACTATCTCTCCCCTACCGATATCCACCACCAATGCCAGGCACGCATACGCCAACTACTCCGAACAACCACTACAGATATACTCCAAAAGGTTAAAACCCGCACCAACACTGCCTACGACGCCTCCCCTAAATCCTCCCACCGCCGCTTAAAAATTAAAAGCGGACTCCTCCCCGCGACCACAGCAACTACAACTCTCCACCGCATTACCAAGCCCGATAAAACCACAGCATCCTCCCCCTCAGCCGTCATTCAGGCGGTCCACTCCCACTTCACCACCGAACTCACGCGAGCCACCCCGCCCGACCTCCCAATACCCCCCTGGGAACACCCTGACAACCCTGACAACTTCAACATCGAACCCCGAGGGGACCCCACACTCACACTAGCCGACATGATTACCCGCGATACATTCGATAAAACCCTCAACTCGCTAGGCACAGGCAAAGCCCCCGGCCCCGACGGTATCCCCAACGAAATTATCAAGTTCCTACCCCCGGAGACCCGCTCCACCCTCTTCTCCCTCCTATCCCTCCTTGCCCATAACTCCTACACACCCCCTGAATGGTGCCATAGCACAACATGCCTACTACATAAAAAAGGGGACCCCACCCTCCTTGACAACTACCGCCCCATCGCCCTCATGAATAACCTTCTTAAGCTATGGACAGCACTAATCAAAGACGCAGGCTCGAAATATGCCGAAACTCACGGCATCCTCAGCGACCAACAGGATGGCTTTCGACAACACCGAAACATCCACGACGCCCTCTCCTCCATCATCATGGCCATGGAGGACGCAAAACTCCACAACAAAGACATCTACGTCATGTACGCAGACTTCAAGGGCGCCTTCAACGCAGCAGACCACCGCATCATGTTCAAACACATGAGGCAACTCGGTATGCCCTCCACTTTTGTAGATACATGCGAACACCTCTACGGAGTCTCATCCACAGACTACATTACACCGTATGGTCCCACCCCCTCCATAGACATTAATCGCGGAACCCTCCAGGGAGACACCCTCTCCCCCTTCCTGTTCACCCTCTTCCTTGAACCCTTTCTTCGCTGGCTCACTGTGGGTAGCCGGGGCTACCGCCCAGGGCCCCCCGCCACTAACGTCGACCCAACAGAACCCACAGCCACATACCCCGGACACGGATTCGCCGACGACCTCAGCCTAGCCACGGGCTCGACCCCAAACATGGCCATCCAACTAAGGAAACTCTCCCTCTTCAGCGCCTACACAGGTATGACAGTCAACATCCGCAAATGCTGCATCACCGGCGCCCTTTGGCGTACAGGCAACGCCCTCTCCCTTGCCAACATCACCCTCCTCACATCCCGCCTCCAATCACAGTTCATCACCATCAACTCCACCCCGGAACCCATCCCCACCATAGGCCCCTCGGATACATACCGCGTCCTTGGGGTCGAACTCAACACCTCCCTCACCTTCACCAAACACTGGCACGAACTCAAACGCACCACCACATCCCTCATCAACGCCCTCTCCTCCTCCCTACTAACCCAGTCCCGCAGAATTCGCGTCATCCGTGGCCTCCTCATCGGAAAACACTTTACCCTCCAACTCGGCCTCTTCAGCGACTCCCAATTGGACACCCTCGAAGGTCAAATATGCCGCGCCCTCCGATCAGCCGTCTCCTCGGTACGTAACCTCCCCCGCACTGCCCTCCATCGGCCCACCTCCGACCTCGGCTATGGCCTCCCCTCCCTCAAAACACATGCCGCACAACTCACCGTCTGCCACCTCCACAAAATCCTGAACTCCCCCGGTTATAGGGGCCACATGGCCAGAGCCCACATTCACAACATCTCCACAACATACTCCCACTGGCCCACTGAATCGATAATGTCAGGCAGTCTATCCCCCCCCACGCTCAGAAGCCTAGTGCGCGCCCAACGCGACGCCGGAACCATGTTTCACAACATCCCCCCCCTCTCCCTCACCAACCCCATTGCCTCCACAATCCGCACCCACTTCACCAACCAGGACGCCACACTCCTCACGTCCCTCAGAGACAGAGCCACACATATCACAGACCCACACACATACAAACAAGCATACCACGAATTCTCCCCCCGCAAGACACACACCTCCCTCCTTCCCCGTCTTAACCCCCTCTGGCAAAATCACATAACCGACTGGTCACAAGTCCTCCTCCGCGCCACCCCTTCCTCCTTCATCCTCAAATCCTGCCAGTCCATCACCAAACTAACGGGGTCCAACACCTCCCTCACTATCCCAATACGCCTTCTCGCCGCAGTCCTCACCGAACCCACCGACACTGTCCACAACCGCCTCCCCGTCACAAACCTCAACCCCAAACAAGCATCCCCCCCCACCACTCTCCACCCCTCTTGGGTTCCCCTCCTCACGCCACACCTCCCCCGCCCTCCTCACACTCTCTCCCCCTTCACCCACTCCTCCCGCACCAAAAAATACTCCCCCACTGCACCCATCACACACATAGACACAGAATACCTCTCCCCCTCAGACCACCATTTCCCCCCCTGCGACGTGACGCGCATCATCTCCAAACACAAAGACACAGAATACGGACAAACCCAATACATGGTCGAATGGGCCCCGGAACACCTCACGGAATGGGATATACAACTCCAACTGGACGACGGCTTCCGACTCATCTCTTCCACCCCCACCTCGGTAAACCTACCCACCCCCACCCCCGCCGACTGCTCCATATGCCACAACCCTCTGCACTTAGAACCCACCTCCACCTGCAGCACATGCCCGCACTTTGCCGTCCATTCCCAATGCCGCCCCGCCTTAGGCCCCGCCTCATGGCAATGCGACTGGTGCGCTCGCGGCAAACAACACGACCTCACCCGCCTCCACGAGGTCCAATGGGCGCCTTGCCTTCAACTACACGACACCATCAGTGAGACCCCCTCCGGCCCCACCGCCCTCACCGCATTTAACTCCGGCTTTGTCCCCTCCACCACACCCATCCTGCCAGAACCCGGACCGCCACCTTGGACACACCGCCTTATCACATTCAACCACACCCCCATCAACCCTGACCTCGACATGCTCCCAACCGGTAAATTCGCCATCCACACACACCCATCACTCCACGACACAACCATACTATGCACCCCAGACGGCCGCGCGGTAACCACCCTTAACGGCCCCCGCGTCCGCCACCTATACCAACTCTTCCGCCCCGACCTTTCCGACCACACATTCGAAGAGGAGGTCTACAACCTCCTCACTCGCCTAGGCTCCCGCTCTGAAATCCACTCCCCTTCACCCGCCACCACCACCCGCAACAGATGGGCCACCAGAGAAGACCTCCTCTCGGCTCTCCGTCAAACATTCCACATCCAGACAGAACTCTACTCAGACCCCCTCAATAAATCCATCCACTCGCACACCTACCACTCACTCTACCCCGAAGACATAGTCTTCTCATCCAGCGGCAGCAATGCCCCACACACATGGCAAGGCACCAACATAGCCAACCCCGAATACGACCACGAATGCATGCGCCGAGCCATGGAACATGCAATCACCAGCGCACACCGCACAGCCTCACACACCCCCAGCGCTACCATCCTCATACTCCCCCGTTGGGAACACACCCCGTACCGCCACTCCAAATATATCAACTCCCCCTACACTCATCACCTATACACCCTTCCCAATGACGCGAACACCTTCTTACCCCCAGACCAACACACAGGCCACCCCACCCCTACCCCATTCGGAACACGCTGGATGGTCGACATCTACCTAGTAGCTAACTCCCTCGCACTCCCCACCCTACCCTCACACACTGCCATGACCGCACTCCACAACACCCTCGAGTCCATATACGACACACACCTCCCGAACCCCACCATCACCATCCCACCTCCACACCTCACAGACTCCTACTCACCTCACTCCGCAGGCATATACTACTTCCCCCCAACCCCACTCACCCCCTTACCTACCCCCTCCAAGAACGCACACAACTAACATACTCCCCCACCAGAGGCACTCTTGCTTGGAACTGGCAGGACTTCGTATACACAGACGGCTCGAAAAAAGGAAGCAGCTCCCCTCTAGGGGCCGCAGCCACCCACCCAGCCTCGGACACCAACGTCAAAATCCTGGTGACCTCTACCCCTCCCTCCCATACTATCAATCGAGCCGAACTAGCTGGCATTGACATAGGCCTCCAACTAGGCCATACCCACCTCCTAACTGACAGTGCGTGCTCCCTCCGTCTCATACAAGGATACCTTAACTGCCCCTCCGCTTATAGGCACAACATCCACCGCGACACACTCCTCTCTATCACACGCACCATCATAACCCGCTGCAACGCAGGCATCCGCACACATCTCGGGAAAATTAAAGCACACAACCACTCACTCGGCAACGACCTCGCTGACGCACTCGCTAACCAGATAGCGGATGGTCAAACACCAAACACCACATACAACACAGGCTCGGACGTGTCCATTGGTCACTGGACCTGGCCTTACACCCTCATACCACAGACTCAAGGGGCACCCATACCGTACATATACACAAACCTCAAAGCCGACGCACACACCCACAGCTGCAAACACACACTTACACCCCTCTCACAGACATCCAAACACGGCGCCCTCCTCGCCCGCGCCGCGGCAGACGGCGCCGACTTCACCTTCCACAAAAAACACACAACACTCACCAACACCCAATTCACCCACAAACAAGAATTCATATGGGGCGTCCACAACACACGCCTCCTCACACACAACCCCACCATGCGATGTCCCATGTGCGGCCAATTCACCAGCAACGGCCACATGGCCGGTAACTGCCCATCCATGTCTGGCCTAAGACAGGACCGTCACAACAGCGCGCTACAACTCCTACTATCCCTCCTGGAACGCCACAACGGAGGACGCTGGGAGACTATCACTGCAGACTTCGGTAACAAACCCATCAAGTCTTTCACCCGCCCCACCCCCACCTCCACCCCTCTTGACTGCCACCCCCCACACCCCACCCACATGCCCACCCGCCTTGTTGATGCAGACGAAGGTCTCTCGCCCGACTCCCTAACCTCGTGCCCCGCTATCCTCCCCCCCGAAATCCTCCCACCTGCACTACGTCCCCCGGCGCACAAACCCGATTTCATACGCCTCCTCGAACCTCGCTTCGTCGGTCACAACAACGGCCGCCGCCGATACTCATCTATCAGGAAAATACAAATAGGGGAATGGAAGTACTGCACCGACCACAACCTCTCACACACAGCTAGCTTGATTAGGGACAAATACACACCCCTCGCAAATGCCATCCGAAACCACTGGCCAGGTACCGAAGTCGACATCTTACCCATAGTCATGAGCCGCACGGGCACTCCGCACTCGTCCACCATAGCAAGTCTCACCTCTCTCCTCACCCTCCGCACCGACCCTCCCGACAAACTAGTCACCAAAGCACGACTCGACACATCTCGCATCCTTTCTTCACTCCATGCACACACCGTCCAATGGCTGCATTATCTCCTCCTTGTCTACCGCACCAAATCACGCACGGATCACACTTGGAGAGGTTGGACATAGGTGGTTCACGGTCTAGCCCTGACTTGTAAGTTCCCTGTTTGACATAGTTGGGAGGGCCCAGAGACAGCAGCCGACGCATCCGGCTTTTGGTGAAAAACCGGCGCATACGGTACATGTTGTAAACAATTTCAATTTCAATTTCAATTATTTTTCACACACAAACAAACACACACACACAAACACACACACACACACACACACACACACACACACACACACACACACACACACACACACACACACACACACACACACACACACACACACTTTCTTCACTCTCATTATATATTTTTTTGTAATTATGCACACATACTGTGTGTCTCACTATGTAATTTTGTAATCACAGAAATATTGCTCCTGTACCCATCGTAGCGATGCGCAGTAGTTAAAGACGAATCCTCATCCTTATCCCAATAGGTGCGCAATACCCCAAGTCGGTGTTTTTTCCAAATAGCAAATATCGCATTTGTAGTAATAAAATCCAATCGAGCTGATGATAAGGGGACACACCGACAGACAGACAGACAGACAGACACACACACACACACACAGATTTTAGCAAATCAATGTAGTAGGAGTTGCGTGATTGGGAATGTAAGAGCTTCTCCTTGCATAGAATTAACTTCAACACAAGGATAGAGTAGAATGTTTTCCTATCATTTTCATTTTGCCATTCTACTTGCAGGTCTTCCATTACTTATAATTAATATGATACGAGTGGCCTGTCGTTATTTGTATTTTTGTAATCATATAAACACAAACCTTATGTGTCTCTCTATGTATTTTTGTAAACATTAGGATAGTCCATGTAGGCCCATAGTCGTGATACTTATTTTTCACACACAAACACACACACACACACAAACACACACACACACACACACACACACACACACACACACACACACACACACACACACACACACACACACACACACACACACACACACACACACACACACACACACACACACACTTTCTTCACTCTCATTATATATTTTTTTGTAATTATGCACACATACTGTATGTCTCACTATGTAATTTTGTAATCACAGAAATATTGCTCCTGTACCCATCGTAGCGATGCGCAGTAGTTAAAGACGAATCCTCATCCTTATCCCAATAGGTGCGCAATACCCCAAGTCGGTGTTTTTTCCAAATAGCAAATATCGCATTTGTAGTAATAAAATCCAATCGAGCTGATGATAAGGGGACACACCGACAGACAGACAGACAGACACACACACACACACACACACACACAGATTTTAGCAAATCAATGTAGTAGGAGTTGCGTGATTGGGAATGTAAGAGCTTCTCCTTGCATAGAATTAACTTCAACACAAGGATAGAGTAGAATGTTTTCCTATCATTTTCATTTTGCCATTCTACTTGCAGGTCTTCCATTACTTATAATTAATATGATACGAGTGGCCTGTCGCTATTTGTATTTTTGTAATCATATAAACACAAACCTTATGTGTCTCACTATGTATTTTTGTAAACATTAGGATAGTCCATGTAGGCCCATAGTCGTGATACTTATTTTTCACACACAAACAAACACACACACACACACACACACACACACACACACACTTTCTTCACTCTCATTATATTTTTTTTTGTAATTATGCACACATACTGTGTGTCTCACTATGTAATTTTGTAATCACAGAAATATTGCTCCTGTACCCATCGTAGCGATGCGCAGTAGTTAAAGACGAATCCTCATCCTTATCCCAATAAGTGCGCAATACCCCAAGTCGGTGTTTTTTCCAAATAGCAAATATCGCATTTGTAGTAATAAAATCCAATCGAGCTGATGTAAAGGGGACACACCGACAGACAGACAGACAGACAGACACAGACACACACACAGATTTTAGCAAATCAATGTAGTAGGATAGGATTTTGTAAATCGTCCAATTTTGGATGTTTGTAATCAAACATTTAAAAAACACAGCGATATACTGATATTTCCTGAATCTGCTCATCGCACGCTCGTTATAGTATTTCCGATTATATATCTTTATTACACGAAACTTTACGGATGTACCTCGTACCTAGATCCAATATAAAGAAATATGTAGCAGCCACCCCGGTGAACTATTATTTTAGTTTGATTTCGTTAAGTACTATGGCTGCACGTATACCTGGCCTTAAAAAGGGTATTTCTACATTTTGGCAAGAATCTGCCCGACGGGCAGATTCTTGGATGATCCGATGGTTGACAGCCCGCGACGAAGCCGCTCCGTACTGTGCCTTCGAATCCTGCCCGTACCTGACTTTGCCCGAAATAGCATATATCAACCCGGTATATCTACTTTCAGCGTATGCACAAGAATTTAGCGATATGTGTGTCCATTCCCTCCACTTCCAGCCTTATTAAAATCAGCATACTCCATATACATGTTAATCCCCAACTGTAAGCTGCGACAGTGTACATCATACGTACAATGTATATAGTCAGATTGTTTTAAATCTAGAGGTTTGCAAAACTTACTTACATATGTGACAGAACGCACACCTGAACGGTAAAGCGCTATGTAAAAGCGGTGCGTCTTGCCCAGTCCTCGAGGTAACCCTCGAGGACTTAGGAAACGCCTAGCGCAACGCCCCATGCCCTGCCCCCAGCAACACTAGCTAGCGGCAGCCCCTTAAGCCGGTGCAACCCCCGAGCACTGGCACTCTCGACTTTGCGCTCGTCCATCTGGCTCGCGCAATTGCAGTCTCGACTCTCGTAGTCGAGCACGGTGTTAGTTTACATCGTCTCATGCGTACTCGAGCGTCACAAGACACTTCCCCACGTTCTAGGTCGCCGTCTAACAACATGCAGCCTGAGCCGTCGTCCTCCGCTCCCGGAGTCGACACCCTCCCCTCTTTAATTGAACAGCGTATTTCCAAACATATTCAAAGCGCGGTGTCGGCCCTCGAACTCCGACTAGCTAAGCAGATTCAAGCGTCTAACACCGCCTTACTAGCCCAGCTCGAACGTTTAACATGCCCACATGTGCTTACGAATCAACAACAGTCCATTCCCCCTGACGCGACCATTGCGATTGAGGGTGGTAAGGCAGACCCTGAGCCCCTTATCGACCTGTTGCACGACGACCCCGAGCTCCACGAGCCCGAGTTCGTCGACTTTGCCGCCTACGGTAAAATCATCCCTCCCGGTTTGGAACAGCCCCCTCGCGACATAACGACGAACCTCGCCTTTGGACGCTAACGGACGACGCGGCCCGCTTCCTTAACGACATAAAATCTCAAGCGGGGTACGACGAAGACCTCCACATCGGGTGCTATGCCTTCTTCGACAGTGTGGCGGTTAGCCTCCGTAAGCTAAACGCTAGCACAAATCTGTTCTAATATGTCTAGTTCTATCGTTGCAAGATGGCAAAATGATGTTATCGAGAGGCAATGGTGAAAGATGTTTCACTGCTATACTTAGGCAATAGATGTTGTAAGTGAACAATGGAATTGTTAAATGGTTCTGTCACCTCCCTCTACTGCACTGGGCTTAAATATGTTTCTGCCCAGATTACTTACGCATGCAAGCTACGCTTACGTGTCAGGCGTTAGGGCTGTCTAACCGTCGTCTTCTGCCTCGAGACGCGGCCTGCCTAGCATTGGATTTCACGACGCGGCTCCTTCTGCATCGAAGAGCTCGTTCTGGTGCGTCATCTGGCTAGTTAGATTAATTATGCATATTTGTACGTACCGGGAGGTACTGGTCGTACTGTAGCATCAATGCCCTTATAAATATTGCAGTAGCGACGTACCCACGAGTATACGTCCGTCCTGTGGAAAAGCACGAATTGGAATCCGTAACGAGTACATGTACAATGTCTTGCAATGTACTGTTGCATGACTGTACTCGTCACAACAGCAGCGCCAACGCGGCAATCGGCGAGGCTTTGGACGCGCTGTCAACCGGGCCTCCTCTACCAACGGAGCAGGCGGCGGCCGTTGCCCTCATCCGAGCGGGTCATCGCACCCACACAGCGACGGAGGAGGCCGCCCGTAGTCGACTGGGCTTACTCCGCCTCACCAAGGGCGGACAAACGAGCTCGGATTCGGACCGAGTGTTCGCCGAACTCGCCCACGAGCGTTTCTGCCGCCCGCGCCCTACCGCTGTCTCAAGCGCACTGGACGAGCTACGCCAAGCGTTCGTCGACAGGGCGCTCAAAGTCAGCTTACATGCCGCTAGCAAAGCAGCTGTTGGAGCAGCGTTCGCAAGAGCTACGCCGGACAAGCCACCCGGACAGGACGCCAAGGCCAAAAAGGAGGCCGCCGACAAGCGCAAGGCCGCAACAGAAGCAGCAGCGGCAGCAGCGGCCGGAACCAAGCCCAGCGACGGGGCGAAACCCGCCACGAAGAAGTGACGGTGTGACCCGCTTCGCCGATTCCTACTCCCCGTCATCCAACTACATGCGTCACCGCGTGCGGCTAAGATGGCGGGAGTGGGAGCATATCGGCGCGAGCGGTCAAGTCGTGAGCTGGATCCGCCATGGCGTGCGGGTCAAGTTCAAAAACGGCCTACGTCCCCGACCTTTCAACCACGGAGTCTCTATGAAAGACGCCACCCAGCCTCAACTCGACTTCCTAGCGACGGAGCTCCCACGCTTCGAAGCATGCGGAGCCTGGGAGCGTGCCTACAACACCCGCTACGTCTCCCGCATGTTTCTCGTCCCCAAGCCCGGAGTGAACAAATGGCGTCTTATTATCGACCTCCGCGAACTAAACAGCTACTGCGCGGAATTCAAGATGTCGTGCGAGACCCTCAAGCACTTACGCCACCTGTCCCGCCCGAGCGACTACTTCGTCACCCTCGACCTCGCGGACGGCTACTACACGCTCGGCATCCGGGAAGAGGACCGCGATTTCTTCACGGTCACTTACAGAGGCGAGTTGTGGCGCCTCGCGTGCCTCCCGATGGGCTGGTCGGGGTCCGCTTACTATTTTTGCAAGCTCACACAGGCTTTCACAAACTACCTACGACGGGCGCCTACGCCGATTACTGCCAACACCGCGACGCCTTACAAACCGTCGCGACGTTTCCTTCGCGACGTCCGGTGGCGCGGCGTACGCCTACTACCCTACATGGACGACTTCATGTTCATGGCCAGCTCGTACGAGGCAACTCTATTGCTACGCGACCGCGTCGAGACCCTACTACACCATCTCGGCCTCTAGCGAAACCCCGACAAAGGCATGTGGCAGCCCACACAGGTGGGCAACCACCTTGGCCTTATAGTCGACCTCGTGAACGGCGAATTTCGAGCCCCTACCGACAAGTTACAAGCCCTCGCCAAGCACGCTTCAGCGCTACTCAGCCGCGCGGCGACTACCGCTCGTTGGCTACCCGCCACACAACTCGCGGCATTCGCAGGAAAGGCGCAATTCCTCTACCTCGCCATCGCGCCGGCTCGTTTCTTTCTGCGCGAACTACACTGCGTACTATGGATATTTTGAATTTATTTGAATTTTTTTATTATAATTAAAAATTATTATATCAAATAAATTATAATACATTAAATTATTTGAAATTTACTCATAAATTAAATATTTCAAACATGTCTCATTTTATAAATATCTTCGTGTCTGTGTGTGCGCGCAATTGTTGGTGTGTGTACACGTGTATGTGATGTGTCTGTCATTGCGTGAAGTATTCATGCGTGTCTATAAGTTTATCTCTCTCTCTCTCTCTATCTCCCTCTCACTTTCTGTTCATGTGCTTATGTTTGGATGTATGTGAGCGTGTATTGTTCTCAGGGTTTGTGTTTGTGTATCCCTCTCTAGATTTCGTATGTGTGTACATGCTTGTGTTCATGTGTGTGTGTGTGTGT
Organism: Tetraselmis chui; assembly: GCA_026401115.1. Taxonomy (NCBI): domain Eukaryota; kingdom Viridiplantae; phylum Chlorophyta; class Chlorodendrophyceae; order Chlorodendrales; family Chlorodendraceae; genus Tetraselmis; species Tetraselmis chui. The sequence continues at coordinate 7,435 of JAPMLY010001948.1, read as the reverse complement.
ATGTGTGTGAGAGTGTAGGTGTGTATGTGTGTGTGTGTGTGTGTCTGTGTGTGTGTGTGTGAGTGAGAGTTTGCCTATGTGTGTGTGTGTGTGTATGCCCGTGTCCGTGTGTGTCTCATTTTACATATGTCGTCGTTCCTGTATTTGCGCGCAATTGTGTGCATGTGTACACGTGTATGTGTTGTGTCTTTCATTTTGTGTGGTATTCATGCGTGTCTGTTAGTCTCTCTCTCTCTCTCTCTCTCTCCCTCTCTTTTCATGTGCATGTGTGTCGCACTCGCTCCTTCCCTCTCTCTATATGTATGTACGTATTTGCGTATGTACGTATGTCTCTCTCTACATGTGTCCCTCTGTATTATTCCCGCCGCCCGCCGCTTGGGTGCTACTGCCCACCTCGCCGCCCTCCGAGCCTCCCGCCGACTCTGACGCGCCACTCATGTTGTGTCGGCGGCACGATATCCTATCCGCCGGTACATATGTTTAATTCAAACTGTCCACCCCCCGCCCGTGGTGGCTGTCGGTCGTGCGTACGTGCGCTGATCGGAGTAGTGATATTGCGAGATGGCGACAGCATCGGCGGTCAGTGACGCTTCGCAGTAGCGATGGGCGGTGGCGAACAAATATTAGGCAGATCCTGCAGATAAAACAAACGCATCCTACCGTCACTAAAGACAGTAAAAAGATCCAAAGTACACTCCTCCACAAAAGTCCGGACATGCATTATGTTAAGCATAAGCTAGTCAAGAACACGCTCCCCTCTCACCACGTCAAGCACGACGATACCCGAGTACCACCCAATTGTAGGAGAGCCGAGAAGCAAGCAGTAAGCCGCCATCCGGGGTGGTTAGACCTCAGCTTAAAGCGGGTGTTGTCGGTGGAGTTTGTCGAATTAAGCCCATAAACTCCCGAGAAATTGTCCGAACTGCACACGTCATTCTGAGCGCCACGCTTGGGCATTGCTCAAGCGCTCATACCAAGCTGCATACTTCTCTGTGTTCCACATAACCGTATTTTTGGGGGGGTTTTGGAGGGGGTTTGGAGGCGTGGGTGCCGTGTTCGATGCGCGAGGTTTGGTTTGCGGGTGTGTGAAAAGAGCACGGAAGTTCATGCCGCTGGCACGGGTGATTTTTTGGAAAGCAGGCGAGCAAAAACGCACATGACGCAGGTTTGGATAAACACTGCACGCTGTAAACATGCGAGGGCGATTGGCTTAGGGGAGGGGCGAGGTCCAACTTGGCCGTTAGGGACGCATCACGTTGACGGTGGTGTTTGGAATGCTTGGGTATGTGCTTGTGCCAACCACACCCGCCCCACTCGTGGCACGCGTCGGGAATTGGGCTCGGAGGTCAATAGTAATGAAGAATTAGTAAACATAAATCGATAAACCCCGCACAAATCGTCTCAGGAGGTGAGCCGACTTCGATGGGTGTTGCTTGGCACTGCGGCTCAGCGGTGCCGGAATAGTTTGTAAATTAAAATAATTCATAACAAATCGATTTGTGAGAGTTTGAAATTCAAAGTAGATGCGTTCGACGCGCATTGAAAAGACGCGTCCAACGGTACATTTTATAAAAAGTTTGGACCATATATCAGGAAGTTATGATCGCTTGAATATTGTTGCCGAAAGCGGCTTGCCCTTGGGTTGTGCGCATATCGGTGGTAAGTCTACATACGCGATTTCTTGCGTTTCCCCCACAGCGGCCTGCCCAACACCTCCTCCCTCCGTCGCCTATGCTTAATATTTGCGCGACCGTCGCATCAGCGTTCATATTGCGGCGTTGTGCGCCCGTTACTCTTTTCGTCTACCAAGCACGGCGACTGTTTGAAAGAGCGTGCCGCACGGGTGCGGGCGCGATAACCCCAAGTACACATGCCCGGCAGTGTTCGAACTCGCCCCTCGCAGTTGTCGGTGCATTCCATTTTGCGCGCAAAAGCATTGCCTGGGATTTCAGGATATTTGTCAATAAAATCGACGCATGATTGCATTTTCTACTTGCGCAGGTGCGAAATCTTGTCCGGACTTTTGTGGAGGAGTGTTGGACGTTTTCAAAATTCCCGTACAGCGGCGGGAGACCGCAAAACTTGGCGAAACTTAGCGGGAACTCGTCAAAACTTTGTTCTTCGCAGCCGAGACCGCCAACCGCGCCAACGCGCTGTCTTTTCCTCTTGTCGACCTTATTGCTCACGTCGGCTGCGGCCGTTTCGTAGTATGCCACCTTCTCCATGTGTACTCGCAAGGCGTTGGCGCCTCGTCCATGAAGCCGAACGACTTGGCAGCGCTCTTAAGGCCGCGCAGGAGTGTAAAGCAACCGTGAGGGTTGTCGAGAAGTGGTGCCGGCGCGCTAAAGCTACCGGGACAGTGGACGACACGCCTAGGGCGGGCAGGCCCCGAGCGCCCTTGGCGTCCCGAGAAGCCACCCTCCTTTTGAAGGTGGGTGTAAAGCGCGGCGATCAGTGCCCCCAACTTGCCAAGATGCTGCAGCAGAGGCTAGGAGTGACTGTGAGTGCTGAGACGGTCCGCCGGTACCTAAACAAGTACTTAGCGCGCCAGATGAGGCCGAGGAAGCGTGTTTCACTAACAGTCAAGCACATGCGCGCACGGCTATGCTTTGCCAAACAATGGGTACGGAAGTCATGGCACAATGTGGTTGTGACAGACAGCAAGTACTTTTGGCTGTCCAATAAGGGGCCCGGGAACAAGGAGTGGGTGCTTTTCGAGGATGAACCGCCAACCAAGGTGTCAGAGCAAAATTGTTTCAAAGTGCACGCGTATGGTGGTGTTAGCAAGTATGGCAGGACCCCTTTGTTTGTGACAGTGGGGAGCAGCGGCGTTAAGGCAAAGAGCAAGGGCGTAAACGGTGAGGTGTATCTCACCTTGTTGCAGGAGCACCTGATACCCGCGTGTGAGGCTTTGATGGCAAAAAGGCCCTCGGCCGAGGCGCAACATCAATGGATTTTTCAGCAAGATAACGCTAAAGCTCATGCTTGCAAGAAGGTTAGGAATTGGCTTTCGTCTCAATCCGGCTTTCAAGTGATGCAATGGCCTGCCAAAAGCCCTGACCTCAGTTGGATTGAAAACATGTGGGGTATTGTGTCGAGTAGATTACAAAAAGGATTGGACTTGTCCCCGCGCAATTTTGAGGCGGCCATACAACACGAGTGGGAAACAATTCCTTACTCTGCCCATTGCGCCGTGTTCAACTCCATCCCCAAACGGCTAAGGGAGTGCATAGCAAACGATGGAGGAACAACTCACTATTAGGGTAAATTTAGGGTTTCAGATAGGTTGGCATGCAAATCAGCACAATTTTGATAATTCGAGGTTCATCCAACACTCCTCCACAAAAGTCCGGACATGCATTATGTTAAGCATAAGCTAGTCAAGAACACGCTCCCCTCTCACCACGTCAAGCACGACGATACCCGAGTACCACCCAATTGTAGGAGAGCCGAGAAGCAAGCAGTAAGCCGCCATCCGGGGTGGTTAGACCTCAGCTTAAAGCGGGTGTTGTCGGTGGAGTTTGTCGAATTAAGCCCATAAACTCCCGAGAAATTGTCCGAACTGCACACGTCATTCTGAGCGCCACGCTTGGGCATTGCTCAAGCGCTCATACCAAGCTGCATACTTCTCTGTGTTCCACATAACCGTATTTTTGGGGGGGTTTTGGAGGGGGTTTGGAGGCGTGGGTGCCGTGTTCGATGCGCGAGGTTTGGTTTGCGGGTGTGTGAAAAGAGCACGGAAGTTCATGCCGCTGGCACGGGTGATTTTTTGGAAAGCAGGCGAGCAAAAACGCACATGACGCAGGTTTGGATAAACACTGCACGCTGTAAACATGCGAGGGCGATTGGCTTAGGGGAGGGGCGAGGTCCAACTTGGCCGTTAGGGACGCATCACGTTGACGGTGGTGTTTGGAATGCTTGGGTATGTGCTTGTGCCAACCACACCCGCCCCACTCGTGGCACGCGTCGGGAATTGGGCTCGGAGGTCAATAGTAATGAAGAATTAGTAAACATAAATCGATAAACCCCGCACAAATCGTCTCAGGAGGTGAGCCGACTTCGATGGGTGTTGCTTGGCACTGCGGCTCAGCGGTGCCGGAATAGTTTGTAAATTAAAATAATTCATAACAAATCGATTTGTGAGAGTTTGAAATTCAAAGTAGATGCGTTCGACGCGCATTGAAAAGACGCGTCCAACGGTACATTTTATAAAAAGTTTGGACCATATATCAGGAAGTTATGATCGCTTGAATATTGTTGCCGAAAGCGGCTTGCCCTTGGGTTGTGCGCATATCGGTGGTAAGTCTACATACGCGATTTCTTGCGTTTCCCCCACAGCGGCCTGCCCAACACCTCCTCCCTCCGTCGCCTATGCTTAATATTTGCGCGACCGTCGCATCAGCGTTCATATTGCGGCGTTGTGCGCCCGTTACTCTTTTTTGCCTGGGATTTCAGGATATTTGTCAATAAAATCGACGCATGATTGCATTTTCTACTTGCGCAGGTGCGAAATCTTGTCCGGACTTTTGTGGAGGAGTGTACTACTAAAGTACTACTGAACCTCAAAAAACGGGGATGGGTCGGTAGCTCGAATGAGCAACGCCGATCGTCTTCGCTCTGGGCCTGGCCTCCCATCGAGCGCAAGACTGGTGGACAGGGCCGCTGAACAGCGTGTACCATTCACCTCTCCCCACCCGAGCCTAGCTCAACATGGTCAGTGGATCCGTAGCGATACCAGACGGTACACACTCAAAGGCGCAGCTTCCAGGGATTTGAATTTCATCCCCCCGACAGCTATCGCGCCATCCACTTCGAAAACCACACATGTACCCGTCAAAGTACTGCGACACACCAAAAAACCACATCGCTTACAAAAAGTCTCTTCCCCGGTAGGCGGCGCGCCACATCGCGCCCCTCCGAGCGTCCGGACGTCCCTGTCCGCCGCCAACATCCACCAAACCCAGGCCCCATCGGACCTGGTCGCGTGCAGCCAACACGCGCACTACTCTCAAACACCTACTCGAAAAGCCACACTCAACTCCACTACTTATCTCCACCACTCGAAATCCTGCTCGAACGCCATGTCTTCGACCCCTACCCCCCCCCCCCCCACCTACAAGCAGATGCTTATGCCAATGCGGGATCGGCCCGTGAAGGCGCCCACCGCGGACCCTTACAACCCCCGGAGCTATCAAGCGGGACATCCGCTCGCTCTACTCAACATTGTGCCCCAACCACCCCCATCCGCCCAAGACTTGGGCACCGCTTTGGAATACTCATCAGTCAGACGACTCCGGACGCCTCCGGTCCTCGCCGCTCCTAGGTCAACCACTGACCTGGGACGGGCCGCTGACTCAACAACCCCCATAGACGACCCGTACTGGTGCGATCGTCCCGCTCTGTCCCACAGTAAGGACCAGTCTAACACCTCCCGTCCCCTCCCGCTAACCCCCGCTGATACTCTCGTTACCAGCGCACTTAAACCGATACCTTTCCCCCACCTTAGTGCGTCCCAACCACTGTGCTGTAAAGTTCGACCAATAATGCACCATCATGTACCTCGAAAATCATCTTCTTTAATCAGAGAAAAAAAAAATTATTATACAGGCCTAATCCTTGCCCCTGCACAAGCCACTGCCCTGATCTGTACTCACCGACGCCCCCTCCCCTCTCATGCTACCCACCTACCCCGCAACTACACTAGTCCACTCGCAGCTGCTCAAATTGCCTGGCATGTCGCGCCGGCCCTTGCCCTACACGCTCCCTCTCGCCCGAACTCGCCGCTCGCCGACCGCCACCCCCCGTCCCACAATACGGCCCTGTATATTACCCAGCGACCCCTCCCGCTAGCCTGCACTGATACACTGGTTATCAGCGCACTTAAATCGAAACCCTCTCCCCACCTTAATGCTTCCCAGCCAAAGAGCTGCACAGTTCGATCAATAATGCATCACCCTGTAACTCGCAAAAAGTCGTCTTCCTTAGAAATTTTATTTACAGGCCTGATTCTTACAACTGCACTCACCACCGCCCTGATCAGACACCCCCGTCTCCCCTCTTCCTGCTGCCCTCCCCCTGCTCCCTCGCTCTATCCCTCACTCGCTCCAGTCGTTGCTCCTCTCCGCTTCATCCTTTTCTATTTTACCTTTCTTCCCTTTTTTACTTTTACCGCGATAACACGCCTAACTCAACAGACACTAGCGCTTACCTGCGATTACCACACTGTAGAACCTAGTGCACTCGCTCTCCCTCCCCCCTTTTACACGCCCCATGCTCTGCCCTACTCGCCCGTCGCTGTGATAATGGCAGTGCTTCCCCTGCAGAGTTTAGCCCACCCGACCTGCTCTACCCGAATAATTAACCGATCACCCGCCCCCCCGCGCACCCCCCTGCCCCGGAAATATCGCCCCTCCCTTACAGAATCAGTCTGGCAGTCCCGAACCCGTAACAGTCCCAGCGATACACGTACTCCCTCGCCCCTACAGTCCCCACTTCCTTTAGGCCTGCTCCGAGGCTTCTCTCGGAAGCCCCGAAGCACTTTTGATATGATATCGACAGCCCCCCCTGTCACAGTTCCCCACTATCGCCCTCCTTCTAATACCTACCACACCTTGATTACAGTTTTTCAATCCCCCCTCCCCTACCCTCTCATCCTCTCCCCGCCATCCCTACACTTACCACCCTCTCTTAAGCTCCAGAGACCACCCGTTCCAAGGAGCTTCTACTCGCCGAAATGCGCATGACGTCGACGAACGGACCCTCCGGAGCCTCACACCCTCGCCCTCCACAAGCCTCGGCCGGCAAGGCCGCTTATCATCATTAGTCCCCCACATGACGGGCCTCAAGGCCCAGAGGTTAGACCCCACAACCAACCCCCCACCCCCCAGCTAGACATCCGACGACACACTACTACCTCCATGCTTCCGCCAACTCTCCCGGCCCACTTTACTCCACGCACCTGTTGCACCGTCCTACATAACTACCTCTTCGACCTAAACCTTGAATACGGCCTCCCTACACCCATCGGCTGCCTCGATTCCTCTGCGGTGCTATCCTTCCAATGGGGTCGTTACCAGGACCTCTCCAACCTCTACTGCCTTGCTACGACGTTATCCAAACTCCACTCCACTCCCACCGCCTCGTACACAGTTATCACTAACAACGAAGTCGATAACCACCACAACAACTCCCAATTCCCCAGCCACTGGACTAATCTCGCCAACCGAAGCGCCCCCCCCCGTCCGGGGACGCCTAACCACTCTCTCGTGATCCTCACATGGCAACACTCACACTTCGGCCTCCTACACCTAACTCACACCTCAGCCACATGGATCGACTCTCTTCATCACCCTCCTCCGCCCGACCTCCTCGCCCGCTCTCTCAATCTCCTATCTGACTGGAACTCCTCCCCCCCCCCTCCCGTCGGTACCCTACG
>JAPMLY010001947.1:0-73987 GCA_026401115.1 Tetraselmis chui | reverse complement strand
CCCTTGAGAGAGTTTGATTGCACAACCAGCCACCGAGAGGCTGGTTGTGACAGAGAGAGAGAGATAGAGATGCCGCGTCGGTTTTTTTGCTATGAAGCTATCCCTAGAGGGGGGAAAGGGGCAATTGAATATATATAGTGGATAATACATAATATACTATTTGGATTCATTATTTGTTTCCAAAGAAAATATCAACCAGTAAGGAAGAAAGGAACACAAGCACATAAGAAGGAGAGGGAGAGAGATGTTTTTACATAAATAAGTTATGTAAATAAGTATTTCTGTATGATACTGTATACTACTACTGTATAACATCTCATCTTTCGCGGATGGTGGCTAAGATCATCTAAGAACCGGCCTTAAACTGTGTACAGGTAAGAGACAAGCAGGGAGGGAAACCCTAACTACTACTGTATTGGAAATATCAATCGGCTATTATTTTATCATATCAAAGCCAACACGTTTTTATCCCTGAAAATGCGGAAAAAATTCCGAATAACGGACAGTCATTAGCCGAAGATATGACGACCAATTGACGACATTTTCTGCCGATACATTTGGTACGTTTTGATACGTGATTGTAAGTTATAGTACGTTTTTGTACGTCGGCATGCCGCTTCGGACTTTTTGATATGAAGCTATCCCTACTAGAGGGGAAATAAGGTTCCCGTACTAATGCTGCCATGGGTACTGAAGTACAGTAAACGCCGATGGTTTCGCGGATGGTGGCTAAGTTCATCAAACGCCGCCTGTACAGTATATGTATATACATTTCTCGCCGCCTCTGCGAGAGAGGGTGTCGGTGCGGGTTACCTGCCAGACCCACATCCCGCCCCGGCCCGGGGGGGCAGATAAAAAAAAGAAAAACAGTAAACGCCGCCGCGTGGTACGTACAAAGACTAGTACCAGTACGGTACGTCATGAAAGTACATCACCTGAAAATAGTGACGATGTATTTATCAGCAGTCAGTGCATCGCAGGAACATCGCCGATGGTGATAAATATATAGGCGCACGCTCATCGAGTTCATCCGCTTGACCACCTAAGGCAGCGGCCAACTGTACACCGTGTTCTTCTGCGAAGACCATCCTTCCTCACATTAATCGCGATGGTGCTCTCAATGGCTGCTTCATGCGTTGCACTCCCCATCGTGGCCCCCACACGTCGGGCGGGCGCCGCGCCGAAAGGACGTACTAGTACGGTGCGATCCATGTGCGTGAAATCCGTCAACCAGTCGGCAGCAAGTGTCCGCAGAAGCTTGCAACGTTGCAGCGCTGCAGGTGGACCGTCCGAGGGTCAGCTTTCAGAAATGCAAAAGGTTGCTTCCGGGGAACTTGACCCAACTTCGGAAGTGAAGGTGCGTAGAGGCCCAACGATATAATGCGATGCATGCCGAGGAGGGCGGCAAGCCCTAAAACAACCAACCCTGATTTTCTTAACCCAGTCGTCCGACTTTCGTCTTGTAATTCCTTAGGTAAAGGCCCTCGTTCATCTAGCAAGCCAGGAGTATGGCCTCACCGGGGTCCCTTTCTCGGATGTCCTCGCAATGGTTAACGAGGCGTATGCTGAGACCCCCGTAGAATACAAGAGTGGGGCAGGGACAAGCGACGAGGTGTGCACTGTGAATTTCCCACCAACGCGCATAGCCCCCCCTTTCTGTTTATTCCAGACCTACTTAGCAGGTAGTCAAGCAGTCACATCTACTCTTGATGTACCTGCTGGTAGGTTGTGAATCCGGCAGGAACAAACACCGGCTCTTGCAAGATTTTCTACTTTGCTCAGCTGCACAGTCTGCCAACAGCCGACACTCTCAGGTGAAATGCACCACCCTCCCACCTCCCCTCCCTTTCGGTACTGTCTCCACCACTGGTTTCTTTTCCAGACCCTGAACCACCCCGCTTCGTCCTACTCGTCCCGCAGGCTATTCTGTGAGCACTATGAGGACGTGCTGCAGACGCCCGATGGGGATAGCCATGCCAACATCCGCGCGTTCATGAAGCACGGCTGGAGCGGCATTCACTTTTCGGGCCCCGCCCTCAGGCCGCGATCACCCGCTGACGGCTCCGCCCTCACGGAGGGAATTTGAACCCAGCACCTTTCACCCCCTGCCCCCCCCTCCCAAACATCCCAAGCCTCTAGAATGGGAAACTGGGTTACAATCGACTTGATGTAAAACAAAAACACCCCCGCTTGGGCTGATTAAGCCACGCAAACGTGCGCGTATGGAAACCCTACGGATGAAAGTACAGCATCTCCTCCCACACCTTGTCGCGCACCTGCGCCTCCGACATCTCCTCCTCCTCAAAGTCAAACTCAAACACGCCAGGAGCAGCGGGCTCCGCCGAGGGGTCGTGCAAGGAGGCGAGGTAAGGGTGGGTGAGCGCCTGCTCCACGGTGATGCGCTTGCGGGGGTCGAACTGCAGCATCTTCTTGAGAAGATCAATCGCCTGCGCGCTGGCCTCGGGAAACACCTCCTTGAAGTTGAGCCCCTACGAAAAACATTACCCACACAGCATGTTTCGGTGCTTTTTCCGTCTCTCTCGACTTCAACAACCCCCCATACAGAGCCTTCGTCACCAGCCCCAAAAAATAGAAAGCACACGCATCTACAATAAGTGTAGAACGTGTGAAAGGGCACCCATTGCTGTTACCTCGGAGTGTGGAAGTGCCTTGATGTAGGTGCGGGCCTTCTGGCTGTTGATGAATGTAAGGTCATCGTCCGCGGGGGATCCCAGCTTCCGGATGATCAGCTTCAGCTGGTCGATGTAGTCCTTCCCCGGAAAGAACGCCTTGCGTTGCAGCAGCTCCGCGAGGATGCAGCCAACGGACCAGACGTCAATGGCACTTGTGTAGTTGTCACACGAGAGAAGCAGCTCGGGGGCGCGGTACCACCGCGTCACGACGTACTCGGTCATAAAGTTCTTCTCTGACCTGTTAAGGCGTGGCAAATCAGGAACACAGCGAATGAAACACACCAAGAGGCGCGTCATGCGATGTAATGAGAGACCTGTCAATGGATGGCAGTGGAAACATACCCTGTGCGCGCCAGCCCAAAGTCACAGATCTTCAGGTCACACGTTGCGTTGAGCAGCAAGTTACTGGGCTTCAAATCGCGGTGCAGCACATTGGCTGAATGAACATACTTCAGTCCGCGCAGGATCTGGCAGCACAGCGACCACACCACGCCTCAGCCCAACCCTCCCCTAGCTTCACAACCCCTCTCCCCCCCCCCCCCCCCCCCCCTCCCGTAGTCCACCCGCCCCATCGTGCGTTGTACACACACTTACCTGATAGATGAAGTACTGAAAGTGGTCATCGGTGAGCGGCTGCGAGGAGCGGATGATCTGATGCAGGTCGGTATCCATCAGCTCATACACGATGTACACATCGTTGTACTTGTCACGGCTGGGGGGCTTCATGATGTCCTTCACCGCGATGATGTTCTCGTGCTTCAGGTAGCGCAGCAGTCGGATCTCGCGCAATGTGCGCCGCGCGTCGGTGAGGTTCTCAAAGGCATTCCCTATCTTTTTAATGGCTATCTTCTCATTGGTCTCCGCCACCTTCGCCGAGCACACCACACCGTAGGCGCCCTTCCCGATGGCCTTAATGGGATGGTACTTCTCATCGATCTCAAAGTTTGTGCGCCAGATTGCGTAGCATGCCTTGCCAGGGATACTGCACTCCTTCTTCACTGGCACGTTGCTGCTAGAACTGGAGCTCATGGTGCCCCAACACCCCAACAGCACTCACCCCTCAAGGCAGGCACCACCGCACCACACGCCCTGGACAGGTCGCAGCAGTAGCAATGCGTAAGAACCCTGTGATACTACATAAATAGGCGCAACGCCAAGCAAAGGGATTTTCCGGTGTTGGCGCGTACTTGCGCAGGGAAGGGTTCGCCGAACCGCCGGGACTGTGCGAAGGGGAAGAAGGGAACCGAGCGAATGATGAAACGGATCCGGCGCATAGCAGGCGAGAATACTAACAATCATGGTTACGGAATTAAGCCAGGGACGGATCATTAGGACCATGAATTTTAGGATACGCTAGCGTTAGGTCGCCTGGGTCACACAGGGCCCACCATGCGATGGGCGGGATATCCCTCGACATGCTGTACATCGGTGGCCACCCCTGTTGCTAGATTTCCCGAGCGACCTGCTGAGCTACCGTCCGGATGCCCCCACGACTGGAAGAAGAAAGGGGTCAAACGAGAGGGGGATCTCCAGTATGCGAAGGAGGATAGTAATGACCTCCAAATCCTACACTGGTGTGAGTGGTTTTAAACTGTGAGAGAACAGCGGACGGCGTCTCATCTGATAATAGCGATAGAGGTATAAAAGCGGACGAGAAACGTTGCCTGGAGGGCTCGGGGCGCTTATAGCGCGGGGGGCTTCAGTGCATCTGCGAACTCACCGTTACGCCCAAGATGAAAACTGGAATCCCAAGCGGATAAAGGATGGTGGGTCCAGACGACTGCTGACGCTTTTCAAGCCTGCTTTCTTGCTGTGCGGGGTCGCCAGGTACAGGTAAGGCTGGACGACGACAGTGATCAGCATCTATCCTTTCACCGGCGCTGCGCCGCTTTGGTTACCTATACGGGTACTACATACTATTAAAGGACCTGTGTTATTCTGAACTTCTACTACCAGTACGGGTACCCGTACTCAGCACCGCGTGATGGCGGCGGTCGGTGTCTTATCGGAGCCTTCCGTTGGCTCCGAAACCAGGCACGACATGCATCTCAACTCAGCACCTCTATTCGAGCCATTTTGGACTCAGTCAATGTCTTGTGCATGTACACCAGACCGGACATCGCCTTCGCCATCAGCGTCACCAACCGCCATCAAACCTCCGCACACTAAAATCTTCCACGTGAAGCAAGTGAAGCGCCTTCTCCGGTACCACAACGGCACACGGTCCCGCGGCATCACTTATGGCCTTCCCGATCCTGCCGGCGCCAACCGACTATCATTCTACACTCCTCCGCAAAATTTCGGACATGCATTATGTTAAACATAATCAAGTCAAGAACACGCTCCCCTCTCACCACGTCAAGCACGACGACACCCGAGCAGTACCCAATTGTAGGAGAGCCGGGAAGCAAGAAGTAGTAAGCCGTCATCCTGGGTGGTTAGACCTCAGCTTAAAGCGGGTGTTGTCGGTGGAGTTTGTCGAATTAAGCCCCTAATTTCCGGGAAATTGTCTTAACTACACACGTCGTTTGGAGCGCCACGCTTGGGCATTGCTCAAGCGCTCATACAAAGTTGTATACTTCTCCGTATTCCACATACCCGTATTTTGGGGGACATTCACGAGGGGGTTTGGAGGCGTGGGTGCCGTGTGCAATGCGCGAGGTTTGGTTTGCGGGTGTGTGAATAGAGCACGGAAGTTCACGCCGCTGGCACGGGTGATTTTTTGGAAAGCAAGCCAGCAAAAACGCACGTGACGCAGGTTTGGATAAACCATTCACGATGTAAACATACGAGGGCGATTGGCGTAAGGGAGGGGCGGGATCCAACTCGGCCGTTAGGGACGCATCACGTTGACGGTGGTGTTTGGAATGCTTGAGTATGTGCTTGTGCCAACCACACCCGCCCCACGCGTGGTACGCGTCGGGATTTAGGCTCGGAAGACAGTAGGAATGAAGAATTGGTAAAAATATATCGACAAACCCCGCACAAATCGACTCATGAGGTGAGCCGAATTCGATGGGTGTTGCTTGGCACTGCGGCCCAGCTGTGCCGGAATAATTCGCAAATTGAAACAATTCACAGAAAATCTATTTGTGTGTGTTTGAAGTCATGAGTATGTGAGTTTGACACGCATCGAAAAGACATGTTCAACGGTATCTGTTACAAAATTGTGACCATATTTGAGTAAGTCATGATCGTTTGAGCATTGCGGCCGAAAGCGGCTTGCCCTTGGGTTGTGGGCATATCGGAGGTAAGTCTACATACGCAATTTCGTGCGTTTCCCCCACAGCGGCATGCCCAACACCTCCTCTCTCCATCGCCCATGCATTGTATTTGCGCGACCGTCGCATCAACATTCATATTGCGGCGTTGTGCGCCCGTTACTCTTTTCGTCTAACCAGCACGGCGGTTGTTTAAAAGAGCGTGCCGCGCAAGTGCGGGCGCGATAACCCCAAGTACACAAGCCCGGCAGAGCTCGAATTCGACCCTTGTAGTTGTCGGCGCATTCCATTTTGGGCGCAAAACCATTGCTTAGGATTTCAGGAGATCTGTCAATAAAACCGACGCCTGATTACATTTTCTTTTGCGAAGGTGCGAAATCTTGTCCTCCGCTTTTGTGGAGGAGTGTATTGAAATTGAAATTGAAATTGTTTACAACATGTACCGTATGCGCCGGTTTTTCACCAAAAGCCGGATGCGTCGGCTGCTGTCTCTGGGCCCTCCCAACTATGCCATACAGGGAACTTACAAGTTAGGGCTAGACCGTTAACCACCTAATCCAACCTCTCCAAGGGTGTTCGGGGGTTTTACTCCCCCCCCGGGGAGGGTGCAAGTAGAGGCGAAGGTTGTGTGCAGTCAGGGTCTTGTGAGGAGGCAATGTGCGGATGCGCGGCGGGAGGTCGTGCGGGACTTGATGCGGTATATGCGTAGGAGGTGATGCAGCCATTGGACAGTATGCGTATGGAGTTGTGCAAGAATGCGAGATGTGTCGAGATGTGCTTTGGAGACGAGTTTATCTGGAGGGTCGGTGCGGGCGGTGAGAAGGGAGGTGAGACTCGTGATGGTGGAGGAGTGCGGTGTACCTGTGCGGCTCATGACTATGGGGAGGATGTCGACCACTGTGCCTGGCCAGTGGTTTCTGATGGCGTTCGCAAGGGGTGTGTATTTGTCACGTATGAGGTCGGCTGTGTGGGAGAGGTTGTTGTCTGTGCAGTACTTCCATTCCCCTATCTGAATCTTTTTTATGGACGCGTAGCGACGGCGACCGTTGGAGTGACCAACGAATCGGGGTTCGAGGATGCGGATGAAGTCAGGTTTGTGTGCAGGGGGACGAAGCGGGGGTGGAAGAATCTCAGGGGGGAGGACGGCGGGGCATGAGGTTAGGGAGTCAGGCGAGAGACCTTCATCAGCGGCAACAAGTCGGGTGGGCATGTGGGTGGGGTGAGGTGGGTGGCAGTGGAGGAGTGTATTTTGTTATGAAAACTTGCTTTCCGGGGGAGGGTCGTAGATCGCAGCTCGCCGAAACAAGTTGTCGCGTGTGAGTGACTTGAGGCGGGGGCCCATAACATGTTGAACCGTGCATACACGTTAAGTATGGAAGGTAACTAACGCACATGTAGTTACTACATTCACATTCACACAAAAGACAAGCACTAGACAACCGGCCCTAGCCCGGTGTGGGGACTAAGGAAGTGGAGAGCTGTAGGCTAGCGACAGCTGTGTATTGATTCCCACAGTGTTGTATATGGTTTAGACGTGTACTAAGCATATCTAGAACAACTTACAATAGATATTTACAAGTGATAACTAGGAAGTGGCGCCCGCCGGCGGCGCAGCGGCGGCGGCCCCGGAGGAGGGTGCGCTCGCAGGCCCGTCGGCATCCCCTCACCTCCCCGTGGTGGGCGCTCGAAACCCTGTAGCCGTGCGAGGCCTAGCACGGTAGGGGGCTAAGAGGGCCGACAGCTCGATCCGCGGGATCTGCAGCTCTCGGGAAAGCCATGTACATAGGGCTTTTGAAAAAATAATTCCTGTGCAATACCGGCGCCAAGATCTCCCGCTCGGCCCGTCCAATATGTTTTTCCGCGTACAAATACTCCTAAATACAGGCTTACTTTGAGGGGTGGGGCATGTACTACGGTAGCGTTTGATGGCGAGGAGGGTACGGCCGGATCAACGGTGGGAGGCGGGTGTTGGAGCTGGTGATGGCCAGCCGGGAAGAAGCCAGGAAAGGGCGCTCGCTAGCCGTCGACCAGCCCTGTGCCTGTCGAACCTTGCCGAGGGGTGAGGTAAGACATGGCACAGGCCGGTGGCTAGTCGCAGACGGAGGAACGGCTATATGAGGCGGCGGCGATCCTCATGATCAGCCGCCGCCGGAAAGCCCTGTACGGAGGGCTTTTTTGGATACTAAAAAAACAATGTCCGTACCCGGCGTCGAGCTAGTTGGGGAGCAGCACCAGGGCAGGGCGCACACTCGCGAGCCGCTACGTCGTCCAGCGTCATCTCCCGGGGGGAGGAGTTAGCTGGGACGGCAAGGAGGACGGCTGCGACGGGAGGAGCGACACGATCTGGCGGCGACGACCCTTTGGGTCAGCGCCGCCGGAAAACCCGGCACGGAGGGTTTTGTTTAATTCCGGGCGCGGCCCGCCGGATCCGGCTACGGTGACCTCCCCCCCCCCTCTTCGACACCCACTACCCCGACAGACCTTCATAATCCTAGGATTCCTTGAGCGTGGGCCCGGGTGAGCGCGGAGGCCCCCGCTCAAGAAAAGGCTGCTCGGTGGACGCGCGACCAGAGGGGGGAGGGTACGGCCACATGCCGGCAAACCGACAGGTACCCGGGTACCAGACAGAGAAAAAAACCGGGGACATGAGCGGGGAAAATTCACGCGCGGAGGCGGGAGCGCTAGTTTTTTCTATGTCTGTGTGTCTCGGTCCCCCCCACCTGCCCTCGAGGTGATGGGGGACCTCGACAAGGAGGGCCGCCGCGTCGGTGGACGCGGCAAGACCTTGGGGCGGGGTTTACGGGATGGGGCGGCGGGATCGACGAGCGACCGTGCGAGGAGGGGTTTTTTGCTAGCCTTTCCCCTCCTACTTTCGGCAAGGCCGACGTCACGCGGGAGCTAGATTAGGCTGGCCCGTCGTCCCTCCCGAACGCCGACCGGCCTAGGCCGGTCGACACCCCGGTTCGGTGGGAGCGGGCCGTGCATCGTGAAGGTCGAGCAGCAGTTTAGTTTTGCACTTCTCGACAAGTGGATTTACTTTTAGACATGTTTTTCCTGATTACAAAATTATTACGCTTTTACTGCTTAGGCGGGGGGACTGTGGCAACTACTGCGGTTGCTTACAGTTTTATAACTCCCGAAGAACGTCGACACACATTGCAGATAGGTGTGTCGATAAGAAATGTACCTGGTCGGAGAGACCCGGGCCCAACTTGCTAATAAGTCATGTATGGCGAAGTAAAGTGGCCCGTGAGACTGCAGTCGGTCCAGTTTGCCGGCACTTGTTGTAAACAATTTCAATTTCAATTTCATAGCTAGGAAGTAATTTTACAACACACACCTACGCCGGTGTTCTTATCGCGATTAAGAGACACTCGTTCCAATCCGCCACCGTTATTCCCTCATCCCCACACCTCATTCTATATGTCGCCGGCCATTTCGTAACACCACACTCCGGAACTCCCTCTTGAATTATAGGCGCATGCATGCCTCAACGCAACTCCACAAAGCGGACATGCCTATATGCCGAAGTAGCGGCATACGCCCTTCGCCTCACCGACGATCACCCCACATACCTTATCGTGTGGGGCGGTGACCTCCAAGCCACTAGACAGTTCGACTATGGACACCAGGCACTCACATCACTTCTCAAATCTCACCTTCGACCCCTTCACTAGCATATCCCGACATTCCCTCATAGCGCGGCTCTTGCCCCGATCATTGCCTCTCTCCTCCATTTCCATGTTGTCTAGGCATCTCATGTTGCGGTGTCTCGGTTAACCCTACTCTATCCTACTTCACCGACCATTGGGCCGTTCACCTCGTCATTCCCGCGTCCTCCTCACACATCGCTCACCCCCGTCCGACCGAATCCCCCACCACCTCACACTCGTCCACTCGTAAGCACAACTTCAAGGTCCCTCTCATCCCGCAACACATCCAATCAAACCAAGCCATCACACCGAACTTGTCAACCGCACCGCCTCCCTCCACGCCTCCATCCTTGACACCACACCCGCTACTCGATCTCGACACCCTCGCTAAATAATTTACGGACCTCCTCTCTTAACACATGGACCATGCTGCCACTATTTTTCCCGTCTTTACCCAAGACCATGAGCCCAGTTAACCAAGCAAAGCCCCTTCAACTCAACTCGGCTCCCAAAAACAACTCGCATACTAGTTTAAGCCCTCAGACGCTATATTAGGAAACAAGGCCCCCTCCCCCTCGCGCAATGCCTTCTCCATACAACCGAAGCCATGTTCCCGGACTCCATCAAGGAAATGTCATGAATGGAGCCGCCAACACCTATACAACGCCACCACCGATAAACTCTGCAAACTCAAACAGTGCGCTAAAGCCACATACGACGACCCAAAATCGCACCACCGGCTTATTAAAACACAAGGTAGTCTCTTGGCCAAAAAAACCGCGTCTCCTAGCCTCTATAATGTCATTCACCCAGACAACCACGTTGTGGACTCCCACGCGGCAGTCCAAGACGCTATTCACGAACATTACGATGAAGAACTCTCCCGCACTAAACCAACCGACCCCCCCCTCCCGCTGAGGGAAGGCTTCGACAACCCCGACACATTAGTCATCACCTCTCCCGGCAATACCTACTATAGCACTCGCTGATATGATAGCGAGAGAAGTGTTTGACAACACCTTTCTTTCGCTAGGAGCCGACAAAGACCATGACCATGATGATATCCCTGAAAAGATCATCAAGTTTCTCCCTCATGCCACCCACACGGCCCTCTACTCTTTCCTCTAACTTCTCGCCCACGAAGCGGACACCCCTCCGGACTGGTGCCAAAGCACCGCCCGCCTTCTCCGGAAAAAGTGTGACCTATCCCACATTGACAACTAACGTCCGTTGCTCTCATGACTAGTCTTCTAAAACTATGGACCGCCATGATACGATACACCTACTCCAATTACGCAGAACCGCACGGAATCGTCAGCGAACAACAAAACGGAATCCGCCTCCTCCGTTGCATCCACGAAGCCCTAGCCTCCCTCATCATGATGACTGCAGACGCCAAAATATAAAACAAATGCATTTACATAATGTGCTCGGACTTGAATACCTACACGCCGTCTCCAATACCAACAGCCTCACACCCCACAGACCCACCCCGTTTACAGTTATTTTTTACTGTATACTATAGAGTAATACCCTTTATCCTTTCATATTTACTCTCTTCCTCGAACCCTTCCGCCGCTGTCGCGGCTACACACTGGGAGCCTCCAAGACAAACGCCGACCCCACCGACCCCACGAAAACGTAACCCGGCCATGGTTTCGCTAATGATCTTTTCATCGCCGCAGACTCCCCCACCAACATATATGTCAAAATGCGGAAATTCTCCCTCTTTAGCGAAAACACCGGTATGATCGTCAACTTTACGACATGTTGCATCGCGTGTCTGTTAGCACTAGCATCCCGTTGCATAGTGCTTATGTACAAGGCAGCTAAATGTCATCTTAGTGTAGCGTGTTATGCTCTTAGCGGTACTTTATTTTCCCATTAGTGGCGGTCGGACGGCCCTGCCGGTGCCTTCGTTAGTTGTCACCTCACTCCTCTCAGTTCTCCAGTCTCTACACCCAGCCTCCTTGCGGGGCCGGCACGACTTACGTGTAATGATCATTTTCCATATCCAAGAAGGTCCCCTCCATAGCAAGGGTAACGCCCTCTCCCCAGCCAATCGCCACCTCCTCACTTCCCGCCTCCTCGCCCAACACGTTCCAACGGTTCAAATCCACCATCCCCTCCATTTACCCTTCCGACACCTACAGCGTCCTCGGGATCGATATCAACACCCCATTGTCCTTCACCAAACACTAACGCAAATTTAGAAGGCTCACTACCGCACTCATTAACTCTCTCTCGACCTCGCTTCTCACCGAGTCCCGCAGAAGTCGCGTTATGCGAGGCCTTTTCATCGGCAAGCACTTCATCTTCCAACTGCGCCTCGTTAGTGACACACATCTCGACAAACTCGACGGCCAAACTTTCAGAGCGCTTCGCTCAGGGGTCTCCTTTGTCCGTAACCTTCTCCGAGCGGCCCTACACCATCCGACTAAGGAGCTAGGATACGGCCTTCCCTCCTTCAAAGCGCAAGCCGCCCAACTCACCGTCTATCACCTCCATAAAGTCATAAACCCACCCGGATATATAGGTTACATGACCGACTCCCATAATCACACCGTTCCCACCCAAATTCGACACTGGCCCACTGAATCCATCTTCTCACGCGGGGCCGCACACCCTACTCTCCGCTGTATAAATCAAGCACATTGCGACGCCGGCACCATGTTCCACGGTCCAATATCTACGGTCTCATCCTCACCAACCCCATTGCCACCACCATCCGTAGTCACTTCAACCGACAAGACGATGGCCTTCTCAAGTCCGTCCGAGAGACCGAGACAAAGCCACCCGTACCACCGACCTTCACACGTACATGCAAGCCTACTGCGACTTTACCCCTCGCCGCACTCACAAGTCACTTCCTTCGCCACTCACCCCCCTCTGAAAAACTCTATCACCACTTGGCCATAACTCCTTTGTCGCGCCCAATCCTCCTTAATCCTCCTCAAATCTTGGAAAATCGTCTCTTCCTCAAACACGCCCGAGAACTCCTCTCTATCCCTCTCCGTCTCCTCGCCGCTGTTTTTACCGAACCCCTCAACCATATCCACAACCGACTCCCCATCTACCCCCGTACATCCAAAAAACTTCTTTCTCCCACCTCGGTACACCCGACTTGGATGCCCCACTCCCTTCCCTAACTCAACCGCGGCACTCACAACCCTACCTCCGGCATAACACCACCGCCCCAGCACTGCCTCCCATCTTTCCCCCCAAACGCACATCGACACGGAGAACCTCTCCCCCCTCGGACTCGACCAAACCTCCATGTCGCGTCACTCGCATCCTTTACAAGCACAAGGACAAGGAATATGGACAAGCCCAATACATGGTCTAATGGGCTCCGGAACGCCTCACCGAATGGGACATCGAACAACAGCTTGATGACGGCTTCAGCATCCTCTCCTCTATGCCCACCTCGGTATGTCGATTCCCACCATATCTCACCCTTTGCACCTAATGTTACGAACACATACAACGCGCCCACGTCCTCCCATGTAGCACGTGCCCGCACTTTGCCATCCACTCCCAATGCCACCCCACCCTATGTTAGGTATCCTAGCGCTACGATTTATGCGCTCAAGGACAATAGCACGACCTCTCTCGCCTCCACGACGTCCAGTGGGCCCCTTGCCTCCAACTCCATGAAACCATTCGTACAACCACCGCACTCGCTGCCTTTAGCAATGTCTCCATCCCCACCTGTTGTAAGTAATACCGTATACGTATTAGTTGCAGATAGCTACTGTAAGTTACTCTAGACATGATTAGTACATGTCTAGATCGGACATACCGATAAACTGTTTGACTCGGTACAGAGCTGTCGCTAGGCTACAGCTCTCCCACTTCTGTTGTCCCGACACTACGCCTGTAGGCTGGTTGTCGCCTTAACTGTTCCGTTTGCGGGACTGTGACTGTAACTACGTTTGCGTACGTTATCTTCCACACTAACTGTGTTTGGATGGTTCAATAGGTTATGGGCCCCCGCCTCACGTCACTCACGCGCGACAACCTGGTTCGGCGAGCTGCGATCGACAGCTCTCCCGCAGAAGGCAAGTTTCCTTAGACTCCTAGTACTTTCAACCTGTAGTCGGCGGTATCGCCAGTATAAACTGCGATTTTAAAACCCGCCACCACCCCTCTTAAGTCAGCCACCCGACGGAGATAGCCAGCCACCCACACCGACGCACTCGTCGTGTGTGGACAGGGTGCACACAGGTCCAAGCTGGAGAACGGGGGGGTGCACTGTCGGGTGAATACGCATCCACAGGTCGCACGCCAGCCGTAGCTTACCTTTTAATTTTAATTCATTTTTATACTAGCCCAGCGAATCAGCCACCAGCGCAGCGCTCCACCTGTCCTGGCCTTGGCCTCGACTTGTGCCCCACACTGGGTGGAGGATACAGAAAAGGTGCTCTGAGACACCCCGGGGCTACATGCCGAGGGGTCGGCGGGCATCAGGCCGTCTCTTTGCATACCGTTGTTAGGCACGAGTCCGGCTAGCGGTTTTTACCGCTGCCTGTTTTTTATCCAGCTCGTTCTTTTTCGCCCTCTGTCGAAATGGCGCAGAAAAACCCGCATGTTTCACCTGTTGATTCCCCTGAGTCAGGCTCTCACCAGAGCACCCTCGATCACCCCCCGGATACTCTCGCGCTGCTCGTTGCGCAAGTGGCGAGCATAACAGCTCGTCTCGACTCGCAGTCGGCCGCGGGTGCTGTTGCTGCTGCGGGTGCTAATCCGCACCCCCATGTAGCTCAGCGCCGCCACGATGCCCAACTCGAACCCGTCCGGGACAGCCACGACGGCCACACCCTCCACCTGCTTGAACATCCCCAGCATGGTTTCGTAACCCCGGACGCAGAAACACTCTTTGCTGCTGCAGCCCCTGTTGGCGACCCCACAGTCGCACAGCGCCGCCACGATGCGCCCCGCGAGCCCGCGCGTGCCGATGCGCACTACGACCCCTCGCGTCACGCCATCCGAGTTGATCACCTCCCACCACCTCCCCCCTTCCCCCACGCCGGATATGCCCTTCACCACCCCGGCCCCCATATCCCGGAGGCGCCCTCTCATCTCCCCCCCCCCTACCGTGACCACCCGCACTCGTACGGCCCGCCGCGTCCCATGGCCGGCCGCTCTCCCTTTCCCGGTGGCCCACCTCCTCCCTTTCATGGCCGGCACTCTCCCCCACTCCAACATGGCGACCCCACCACCCGTGGCCGTCGTCGCCCCACTATTGACCCGGTGGTCATCAACCGGGCGGCACACGAAGCCCCCGGCTTCGACAAGGACGCCCTCAACCGGTCCATGAAGATGTCGGTCCCCGTCATGTGCCCGACCACGGACTTTAAGCAATGGAAGAGGACCTTCCTTAATTTCCTCTCCATCAAGGCCGCATACCTCATTCCTCAGCTGGCCATCCGCGACTCCGGCGTCTGGCTCGACGAACAAGCGCAACACTACGCCTACACGCTGCTTCTCCATGCAGCCAGCGCGAATAAGCGCGCTGACCAAGCCATGAAATGCGTTTCTCCAGCACGCCCTGACTGCGCCGCTGCCGCGTGGGACATCCTTTGTGAACGCCTCGACTGTCGGTCTTTTGCTCGCTCCTTGTCCCTCTTGGACAACCTGACGGTCAGACAGCGCCCTGGTCAGTCACTCAGTGACTATGTCCACTACATGCGCCAGACCTTTGACGAGTACAACGACACATGCCAGTTGGTTGATGGCTCCGTTGCCATCCACCCCCACCACCTCGGTCTCCTCATGCTGCGCGGTATTTCCAGCAGCGGCCCACACGGTCAGGCGAAGCAATGCGTCATCAACGCCTTTGACACGGACTACATCATGTCGGCTGATGAAGTTATGGCCAGCATTCTCCACCTTGCGCACAACATGGAAGACGACCCTGCTCCGGACGCAACCGCTCCGGCCATATCACCTCCTCCCATCTCCGCGTTCGTCGCTGCGGGCCGCGGCTCGCACAGCGGTCGAGGCCCACCACACCGTAACCCTCGCGGCCATCGACCCAACAAGTGTGGCGTTTGTGGCAGCCTCCACCATCTCATGTCCGCGTGCACTGCCACGGATGACGCTATCCTTAAGTGGAATCTCGCCAAGCGTAGGCTGACAGTCCAGAAGTACGGCGCCGCCGACGGCACCCCCTCTGCTCACGCTGCGCTGCTGAGCGACGTCCCTGCCGACGACGCCCCCGCCGATGACACCGACTGCCTACCCACCCTCGCGGACTGCGCTGATGACTACGCTGACGACGAGGTGAGTGTCCCATTCAGCTCTGTGGCATTCTCCTCTTCCCTCGCCCCGGGTCGTAATCTGTCAAAGTTTTGGGTCGTTGATTCCGCCTGCTCGATTAACCTCACTGCGTTCCGAGATGACTTCGTGAAATTCACGCCCCCCTCCGCTCCCTCTCGCGTGGGCGGTGTCGGCGTTGACGTTAAGGGTAGTGGCTCAGTGCGAATTTCTGTCAGACTTGCCTCTGGCCAGCTCATTCACCGCACTGTGTATGCACTCTACACCCCTGACCTATCATCTCGTTCAGCACAGCGTATCGGCAGACTCCTTAGTGTCAGCTGGATGCAAACTCACAGCGGTTGTGAATTCATATTCCCCTCCAACTCTGACACTGGTTTGCTTTTGGTACCCACAGGCATGGGTGTGCTAGAACCGTCCGGAAACGGTCTCTACCTCCTTCCCCACCAGCCGGTCCTCCCTTCCAGCCCATCCGCACCGCCGGCACTTGACCCCTCACCTCAGGTTGCCCTTACTGCCCAGTGTGATCCCGTCCTGTGGCACCGTCGATATGGCCACCTCAACATGCAAAGCCTTCATGCCCAACATACTCACGGTGTCCCGACTAGCCATGTGTTGACTAGCGTTGTAACCAAAGTTTCGTGCGACTCTTGTCTCCTTCACAAAGCCACAGCTGCACCACGCAACACAGCCGCTTGCGCGAAGCCATCCCACCCCCTCCTCAACCTGTCCGCTGACCTCTGGGGCCCGGTCAATGTCCCCTCCCCACATGGCCTCCGTTACTGCTTGCTCGTCATCGACCACCACACCAACTACATGTGGGTGCGGTTCCTTAAGTCTAAAGACGACGCATGTTCGGAATTGGAAACCATCCTCTTGGACATCAAACACCTGCATGCCCGCCATCACTCCCATACGGGCGCGTTCGCACCGGTCCTCAAATTTGACTCAGACTCTGTGTTTGAAGCTGCTGTCACTCGCCGAATGTGCGCACACCTCGGCGTCGGGGTACAGTTCTCTGCCCCATACGCCCACCACATGCTCGGCAAGGCCGAACGTCCCTGGCGCACCATCCGGGACAATGCATCGGCGATGCTCCACAACATGGCCGTTCCCAACTCCATGTGGTCGTGCGCTGTCAGCACTGTTGTGTACCTTCGCAACCGCACGTACAGTCGCTCGGTCGGACCTAATGGGGGCGTCCCCCTCACACTCCTTACGTCGTCAGTGCCCAACGCCTCCAAGTTCCGCGTCTTCGGCTGCGCCGTTTTCGCCAAGGTCCCCGACAAACAACGTCGGAAACTCGGTGAAAAAGCATTTCGCGGCGTCATGGTGGGCTATCCCCCTGACGCACCCGGGTATCGTGTCTACAATCCGGAAACGCGTCGCATCACCACTTCCGTACATGTTGTCTTTCAGGAAGACACCCCAGGCTTCGACACACAACCCTCCGTCGACTCGGCCATCACCGACTCTTCGGACGACGTCCCCGCAGACTCACCCCTATCCCACCCCATTGACCTCACATCACCCACACCCCTACCCCCCCCGCCAACCCCTCGACATGCTCGGCTCCGCTCCCACCCCATTCGCTACGGCAATATGGTTGCCCACCTGTCCGACTACCCACCCACACTCGTCACGGCGTGTTGTGATCCTGAACAAGGAAAAGCTCAAGAGGACATCTTTGAGCACCCTCACGTCCCCGACCTTGTTACTGGTCCCCCACACACACCTGCCGGCACGTCCCCTACTGCCATCGCCCTCCTCTCCGCCCGAGAGTGTGTGGAACCAAAATCCTACCGAGCTGCGCTGGACAGCGCCCAAGCCCCCCAATGGCAAGCCGCTATGCAACAGGAGTATTCCTCCCTCATGAGCAACGGCACGTGGGACCTTGTGGACCTCCCCCCCCGGCCGCATGGTCGTTAACAACATGTGGATCTTTAAAGTCAAGTCGGATACATCCGGCGACGTCTCCGGCTTCAAAGCGCGGTTCGTCGCCAAGGGGTGCAGTCAACGCGCTGGCCTGGACTACACGGAGACCTTCTCCCCGGTCATCCGCATGGCCAGCCTGCGTCTCTTCCTAACCATTGCAGCCGCCCGCGACCTTGAACTCTGCCAGCTTGACATCGACACAGCGTTTCTCTACGCCCCCATCCGGGAGGATGTGTACATCCGCCAGCCCCTCGGCTTCACCGATGGAACATCCAAGGTTTGTCACCTCAAGCGTTGCCTCTACGGCCTTAAGCAGTCCCCCCGCGAGTTCAACTTCGTGCGTGGCTCGTCGACCATGGATGGCAACAATGCGTCTCCGACCCGTGCATCTACATCTATCGCGCCGGCCACGTCGTCGCCATGATCGCCATGTACGTCGATGACATTCCCGCGGCCTGCAATGATGCCACATGGCTCGCATCGTTCAAAGCCCAACTCGGAGCACGGTTCAAGATCAAGGACCTAGGCGACCTATCCCAACTCCTCGGCATGCACATTACCCGCGATCGCTCCACGCGCACAATCTCGCTGGACCAGTCCAAGTACCTGCGCGACATCCTCGCCAAGTACGGCATGTCTGACTCTAAGCCGTCGTCCCTTCCGATGGACCCAGGCTTCCTCGCCGGCCTTGCACACTTGAACTCGCCTTCTCTCACAGGAGTGGCCAAGGACGTCTACCCAAGCCTCCTGGGCAGCCTCCAGTACGCCGCCGTTTGTACACGCCCCGATGTCTCCACGGCGTTGAGCATCCTCGGCTCTGCCCAAGCCTCGCCCACCGAGGCACACTTGCAAGCTCTGAAAAAGGTCCTCCGCTACCTCCATGGCACCATCAACATGCGCCTGTCGTTGGGGGGGGGCCTGGACCACAGCCTCCAACTCACAGGCTTTGGCGCCCGCCGGCGGCGCAGCGGCGGCGGCCCCGGAGAGGGGTGCGCTCGCAGGCCCGTCGGCACCTACCTCTACCTCCACGCGGTGGGCGCTGGTAACCCCATAGCCGTGCCAGGCCTGGCACGGTAGGGGGCTGAACGAGGTACCGGCAGCTGCGATCCGCGGGATCAGCAGCTGTCGGGAAGCCCTGTACGGAGGGTTTTGAAAAACATAATATCCGTACACCAGCACAGGGATCTCCCGCTCGGCCTGTCCGATATGTCTTTTCGCGACTAAATACTCACAGATACTCTCCCGACGATGGGGCGGGGGCGGCGTTTGCGAAATATTTTTTGGCGCAAAGGGGTACGGACGGATCAGCGGAGGGACGAGGGTGTTGGAGCTGGCGGCGGACAGCTGGGAAGCAGCGCTAGGGACAGCGCTCGCTAGCAGTCGCCAGCCCTGCGAGAGTCTTAAGTCTCCCCTGGGGGCGAGGCCTGATGCTACGCAGGACGGAGGTGGGTCGCAGCCGGAGGAGCGGCACGGTCTGGCGGCGGCGGTCCTTAGAATCGCCCGCCGCCGGAAAAGCCCGGTACGGGGGGTTTTTGGAAAAATTCCCGTACCCACCATCTTTTGAGGACCGGCGACTCGATCCCTGTGTTCTTCCAACCCCTTCCCTAGTCGGTACCCGGTTATCGATAGGCTGCCTCAGGCAGTGTGCCTAGGGTTATCGTAACGGCACACTGCTCGTAAAGGCGACCCCCTAACAACGTAAACCACCGGGGGAGGGTACGGACGGCCACAGCGCGATCAGATAGGTGTTGGAAACAGACGGGAAAAGGATAGGGGACAGGAGAAAATCTGGCTCGGGGGCAGGAGAGCCAGCCGGACACCGTCTGCAGCCTAGTTATTCTCTCTTCTCAGCCCCCGAAGGAGGAGAGAAGACTCGGCTAGGTGGCGAGCTGCGTCGAGAGGAGCGGCTAATACCTCGGGCGGGGTGGAGCACGGATCGGGGCGGGACCGACGACGACCTATGCGAGGGGGGTTTTTCACCTGCCTTTCCCCCCAAGCTCCGGCACGACCGGAGTCGCACGGGAGCCGAGGTCAGGCAGGTTCGCCTCGACCAGCTCCAGCTGGACAGCCTTGCTGATCAGCGACCCCGCAGCGGCTGGAGCAGGCCGCGTAACGTGGAGACTAGCGACACTTTATTTTTCATACTGTATCCAAAAAAAAATACGTATAGATCAGAAAATTATAAATACCTGGATACGGGTATGTTTTAGACGGTATCGTTACTGCCATTGGAGAGGTTGGGATTAGTGGTTCACGGTCTGCCTCACGCTTAGAAGTCCAACTACAGGTTGAGCATAGCACAAGGGGGGGCCCAGAGACGACAGCCGGTTTTTACTGGTATTGTTGTAAACAATTTCAATTTCAATTTCAATTTCACAGGCTTTGCCGACGCTGATTGAGCCAACGACAGCAGCACCCGCAAGTCTCGCTCCGGCTATCTCTTCACCCTCGGACGCGGGCCAATCAGTTACAAGTCCAAACAACAGACTTGTGTGGGTCAATCCACGTGTGAAGCCGAGTACTACTCTGCGGCTGACGCCACCAAGGAGGGACTCCACCTCCGACAACTCCTGGGGGAAATCTTCGACTCCCCCATCACCGAAACCACCACCATCTGGGAGGACAACCAAAGCGCCATTGCATACTCCCAGAATGCCTTGGTCAGCGAGAAGACTAAACACATCGGCATGAAGAGGCACTTCCTCAAAGACCACGTGGAGCAAGGGACCATCAAGTTGAGGTACCTCCCCACTGGCCAGATGGTGGCTTACATGCTCACCAAACCCCTCCCAGGACCTGCACTAGCACGACACCGAAGTGCGATCCTTGGAGGACAAGACCCAATGCAACGCTTCATCCCGTAGCTACCTTCAGGGGGAGTGTTGTAAGTAATACCGTATACGTATTAGTTGCAGATAGCTATTGTAAGCTACTCTAGATATGATTAGTACATGTCTAGATCGGACATACCGATAAACTGTTTGACTCGGTACAGAGCTGTCGCTAGGCTACAGCTCTCCCACTTCTGTTGTCCCGATACCACGCCTGTAGGCTGGTTGTCGCCTTAACTGTTCCGTTTGCGGGACTGTGACTGTAACTACGTTTGCGTACGTTATCTTCCACACTAACTGTGTTTGCATGGTTCAATACCACCATCCCTCCCATCCTACCTCAACACGGCAGCCCTCCCCCCCCTCGTCACTTTCAACCACGATACCATAAATCCCAACCTCGATATGCTCCCCACCGGCATTTGTTCCATCAACAAACATCCTCATCTCCTCGAGACTACCATTCTCTGCAAACCGGACGGTCACGTAATCGCCGCAGTCTCCGGCCCCCGTATCCGACACCTTTTCCACCTCTTCCGCCCGGACTTCACCCGCCACACATTCACAAAGAAAGTCTACCGCCCTGTTGAACGAGTCGGCTCGTCTACGAAACTCGCTGACCCACAATAGCAACAATCACACGCAATCTCTGGGCTATCATAGAAGACCTCCATAAAAACACTCCGCCTCGCATTCCACACTCAAACCGGAATTTAGTGTGATGCTCTCAATGTATTTGTTGCGAGACATAGTTTTGTGTGGTAATCAAGTTGCTACACAGCAATGTTGGTCAAGTAGCATCGTGATAGTACGGCTGTAACTCAGCACTTTGAGATGATAAGCCAATCAACAATAGAGAGGATTAGGTTGCTGATGGTGGCAAGTTGCTGAGCGTTAGATATCATCTAAAGGCTCGGAATATACGTTAGCGTGTGCTTACCACAAGGTGAGTGCGTGTCCTGTGATAGGCAAGTGCTAGGCACTTGCTGAGGGTGAGATGACATGCAGTGTCACTCACCGAGTGTAATCATTCCTTATCGCCCCCTCAGCTTTGATAATATCACTCCTGTCTCACACCTATCACTCGATGTACTCCAACGACATTGCATACTCCTCTAGCGACAGCAACGCCCCACGCACGTGGCACGGCACCAATCTCGCGAATCCAAAATACGATCACGAATGCATGCGCCGGGCAATAGTGGAACACGCCATCATCATGGCCCACATCACCTCGCCTCACTCCTCAAGTGACACACTCATCATCCTCCCTCGATGGAGACACACGCCGTACAAACACACCAAACACATCAACTCCCCATACACCCGCCACATGTACACCCTCCCCAATGACGCAGTTGCCTTCTTGCCCCCCAACCAGCACACCGGCATCCCCACCCCCACGGCTTTTTGAACCCGTTGGAATGTAGACATTTACCTCGTCGTTAATTCCCTCGCCATGACCACCCTCTTCTCACAGTTATCCCTCACAACCCTACATAACTCACTGATATCCATTCACGACACACACACGCACACACACACGCACACACACACACACAAATACACACACACAAACACACACACACACACACACACACACACACACACGCATACACACACACACACACACACGCACATACACACACACACACACACACACACACACACATACACACACACACACACACACACACACACACACGCACACCTCATCTTCCCAACGCTCATCACCTCGCCCCCACAGCACTTTGCGTCACATACCCCGCACTAATAAGGAATGTACTTCCTCCCTCCCAGCCCCACTCATCCTCTCATCATTCCCCCCTCTCAGATCGCTTAGCGGTAATCTATGTCCACACAGCCGATTTTCTCGCGTGGAAATGGCAGGACTTAGTATGCGCATGTGGCCCCCAAAAAAGAGGCTCCTCCCCGCTTGGAGCAGCAGCTATCCACTCGGCAACTGACACACCCCTTAAAATACCGGTACACTTCACCCCACCCTCCCACAAAACTGACCGCGCCGAGATCATGGGCATCGACACAACAGTATGCAACTCGGTCACGTGCACCTCTTGACTGACATCGCTTGCTCAATTCGCCTCATCCAAGGCTAAATGCGTTGCCCCACCGCCTTCCGAGTTCCGACGCTACATCCACCGCGCGACTCTTGGGTCCGTCATTAACACTCTTCAACACCGCTCCGACGCGGGGATCCGCAGATACGCCGGAAAATCAAGGCACACAATCGCTCACATGAAAATGACTTCGTTAATGTGCCAACATAGTAGCCGATGGTCACTCGTTGTACACAGCTTTTTGCGAAGTATAGATAGGCAAACAAAAGGGAATCCCACGCCTTACCGAGATGATAACCTTACCAGCCAACGTCCGCACATACGGCCTCCACCACACCCACACACCGCTAGTATACACCACCAAACATAGGGCCCTCCTCGCCCGCGCCGCCGCAGACGTGGCGGACTTCTCATACCACGAAATACACATATCATTCACCGACATCCGATTAACACACAAACCAGAATTGATGTGGGGACTACACAACACTCGGCGCCCGTCGGCGGCGTAGCGGCGGCGACCCCGGAGGCCGGCGGAGGGGGGTGCGCTCGCAAGCTCGTCGGCACTACCTCTACCTCCACGCGGTGGGCGTTGGTAACATGTAGCCGTCCCAATCGTGGCACCGTAGGGGGCTAAGTTATGTACCGGCAGCTGCGATATGTGCGCGCTCAACAGTTTTGTTTAGGGTTTAGGGTTTAGGGTTTGTTGGGAAGTCATGTACGGAGGGTTTTGGAAAACATACTATCCGTAGTCTTTCGCCAAGATCTTCCGCCCGGCCCTTTCGATGTGTTTTTTGCGAATGGGTACTCTCATAAACTCTCCCGATATGGAGGCGGGGGGGTAACTATGAGATGTTCTTAGCGAAAAGGGTACGGACGGATGATCGGTGGGACGTATGTGTCGGACCTAGCGGCGGACAACTGGAACGGAGCGATAGGACAAGGCGAGCACTCCGGAAGCCGAGCCGACCTAGGGTGAGGGGCTCGACACCAACACCGAGGTGGACCACGAGATTGGGGGAGCAGCAAAGTCTGGCGGCGACGATCCTCGTGATCGGCTGCCGACAAAAGAACCTTGTAAGGAGGGTTTTGGCTAAAACGTCTTTACATGCACCTTTGTGGTTTGGATCCCGACCCCACTGTGCTCCCAACCTCTTCCCTTGTCAATACGCACCATTAACAAGCTACCTCATGCGCTGTGGTAAGGGGTATGATGACAACACAGCGCCCGTGTAGGTGAACCTCTGGCAGCTTGCTAAATCATAACGGAAGGGTACGGGAGGTATATTGCGGGTCAGCCGGTACGGGAAACTGCTTGCAGCTAACCGGGGTCATGACAACGTTGGCGCGGAGGCAAGAGAGACAACATTATGCTAGTTGCATGTATGGCTTTTCTCCCCCGGCCCCGAAAGGGAGGAGACTAAACTAGGAGGACAGTTGCGACGGGAGTAATGGCCACTATCTCGGACGAGGGTGTGCTTGGATCTAGTCGGAGTCGTCGACGACATATGCGAGGGTTGTTTTCGCTTGCCTCCCCCCCCCCCCCCCCCCCCCCCCCCCAACTCCGGCACGACCGGAGTCGCACATTAGCCCATGCCAGGTAGGCTCGACTCGGCCGACATAGGTTGATTGGTTTGGCTAATGAGCGCTCTTGAGTTGCGGGAGCGGGCCGTGGAATAGCGACATAATCATTTTTCATACGCGCAACTATAGCGACATATATATTGCCATTTACAAAGCAGGGGGAGACCTGGTCCGTGAGCTGTGCTCGCGCAAAGGCAGAAGGTGGACAACCTATGTGTGTCGGCGCGTCATATAGGGGTAACGCATGTCTGTGTTTTACCAACAGTGTCATGCGTACTCTAGCGGTTAGAATTTGTAACGTCGTGGCAACGCCCGACTATTCTCGCCCCCAGTGTAATTTAAACCTCTATAATTTCAATATGACCATTTATTATATTTGTTATGTTGTTAATGATAACGGAGACGGATGGACAAGGAGACCCCCCGGCGTAAACCCTATTCTTAAGATCTACATGGCAGTATTGTGTAAGCCCTTAGAAAACATCCGATTTTATCGGTATTTGATGCGAAGTATTTCAAATTTTTTCAATTCACAACACTTGCCTCCTTACGCAACGCCTCCTTGCGCTGCCCCATGTGTTACTAATTCGCCAATAACGGTCACATCGTTGGCAATTGCCCCTCAATGTCGGGCCTCCGATAGGACCGACACAACAATGCCCTCCGACTTCTCCTCTATCCTTAAACGCAATAATGGCGGGTGATGGGCCACCATCACCGCCGACTTCATTCGGCAATTAACCTATCAAGGATTCAACCCCTCTCTTCTCTCGCCCCCAATGACACTCGTGGACTGTCACCCACCTCCTCCTAGTGCTATGCCCACCCATATGGCAGACGCCCCGACGAAGGCAACCCCCTTGAATCCCTCACATAAAGTCCATTTGTCCTCTCCGAGGAACTCATGCCATCGTCGTTTCGACTCTTTCGCTCATAAACTCGACTTTATCCGCCTACTAGAACCCATATGCGTTGGACACTCTAGCGCCCGTCGTCGCTACTCCTCGATTTAAAAGATAATAGGTGAATGGAATTATTGCACCGACAAGAACATGCCGCAAAGCGCAATCGCAACAAGTATACCCCCTCGCCAACGCCCTTCGACAACATTGGCCTACCATTAAGGTAGACATCCTACCCATCGTCATGAATCGCACTGACATTCATGACGATTCCCAAACACATCTACGATCACCTGCGTGACATTGCTCACCACCCTACGCACCGACGCTCTTGATAAAGCCACCGCGAAAGCACGCCTCGAAACCAAACGCATCCTCTCCCAACTCCACCTCCACACTGTCTTATGGATGCACCACGTCCTATTGAAACTGAAATTGTATCACAACGATATCGGGAAACCGGATTGACTCATGTATGACGGCCGTCAATAATCAGCCATCTAAGACACTTTGGAGAACCATTGGGCGGGGTACTCGTCGACCAAGTACACATATCAACATATTTATCTCCAATGTGTGTCGACGGTCCTCTGAAGTTAAAAACTGTAAACAACCGCAGTAATTGCGACAGTCCCCCCGCCTAAGCAGTAACAAAAAAAAAATGTAATAGATAAAGACACAGGTCGCTATCTAAGCCATCTAGGCTTTGATGGGAGGGCTCACAGACATGAGCCAGTGGCAGCAGGTAGATGTTGTGACTATTTTCCATTTTACGTAGGCAAGCGCGGGTTGGGACCTCAGTGGGAAGCAGCACGTGCAATAGATATGGCGTTCCAGGGAAACACTTCCGTGGCCCCTGAGATTCGAGGGGCTTTATCTCGATACGCCGTGAGCACGATTGTTCCTCTTGGAATGGGTGTATCTCAACAGTTCCATGAGCAGGGTAATCACTATGAATAGTGCAGCGCACCTTCATAAGCAGAAAACCAAACGAAATTTCAGTACCATCGCGAAACTGAGAAAATGCTTTATTACTACCCCACGATCTGGCGACTAAATACAAAGACAATGCTCACACAATCCAAAACTTATATTATTGAATCGCCCAAGGAGAAAGCACGGGATGAAAATAAGCAGACAGTGGCACGCGCCCTTCCCCTGTGACCCTCGTCACTTCACACTACGCGCAGTTCTGCTTATCACATCCATTGTACATGAAAGCAGCTGTCGTCGTTGGTAGCATCGCAAACATAACCGACAAAAACACAGCGGAGAGGGCAGAATGAGGTGCATCAGCCATGTAAATGACTGCGAAGCATTAGGTTTCAGAATTACAGCACAGCATCCGCTCACAGTGTAGCAAAGCGGGCATGCAAGGAGAAGTGAAGCCTGTGCTTCGACGCTTGTGACATGACCGCGCTAAAGTCGGTCGATGACAAGCACTTGCCTGGCTCCATACATTCCGCAGCCTTATGGAATATTAGCACCATAGCCCTTCGGATAGAGGTGTTGCATGATTGTGCTGACCGGAAAAAGGTGGACGCAACAGACGACAGGGTGCCGTGAACTAAGAATCTGCTACATTCATGAGAAATGAGAGGAAAAACACACGCTCAAAAGGTTACGACTAGACCGGCCATTGGGTTGACAACTGGCACGGCTGGGACTGCCACGGCGCGGGTCACAAATCAAGAGACATGATGTCCGACTCTGCGTTCCCTGCTTGTCCCTGCACAGCCAATGTTGCACCGCGCGACACTCGCACTCAGTTTATGGCTGATCAAACACAGCTCTAGCAATCAGCGCGCTTCTGACCGTCCTTACCTGTAGGGCTGCGGACAGGCGTTTCAAAACCTGTTGGCCGTACTTGACAGCGACCTCCTGACAGGAGGTCAGCGTGCCTACGGAACAGATGATGTCAGTACACGAGAGAACTCAGATGACAAGTGAAACGAGTTGGTTGAATATGTGCATGGAGCCACACATAATGGAAGGCAGGCGCAGTGATGAAGTGGAGGCCAGGCCTCCTCCGCTCACCTCCATGATGCACCATCCGTATCAGCACCGTCCTGTGCCTTACTGATGATAGGAGCGTTGCGCAGCACCACACCTAACCCACGTCCGTGAGGTTCCACACATCAACAGTGGGACAAAGCACTGCCGTGGGTGCGTTGCAGACACGATGGGCCTCTCTCGCACCTCTCGCATGCTGTCCCTGCTGCAGCGGATGATGAGCAGGCTGGTGACGGGGTTGTAGTATTTAACTGCGGCGATCAAGAAGCAGGTGAAAACTCATCTCGCTTTAAAACCAAATCCTCATTTGTTCATACAAAAAGCTATCGTGCTTTGCCGAAGATTATTCGCAGTCTGTCCGTGCTAGAGTGGAGAGCGCACCCTGCAGGGAGGACAGCACAGACCCCGCGCCGTGCGTGCCGAAATTCTCCAGCATTGCGTCCCTCAAGATGAACAACATCTGCTGGTTATCTGCCTCACCGAATTGCGTGACTTGCTTAGAATGCCACCGACAGCTCAGCACAGTCCCGAACCCAACGAGGTCCGTGCTAAAAACCGAACTCTTAATAAAGCCAAACACGATAAATCAGAGAAAATAAAAAAAAACCACGGACGCCGGGAATTAATCCCACAACCTCGCTGCTCACGCTTTCGTTCAAAAGGTGGCACACTATTCATGATTCGTTACTACTCACCTATAGTTTTATCAATCTTCCCGTCCTTCCAAATCATCTCCATGAGAAGATACCTGTGCGCAAAACGATTATGTGCCGTGTAAAAGCCCTTCCACTCGACCAAAAGAGAATCGACCCAGGGTTACAAGATAAGCAACATCCAGTGACTGCCTACATCTTGCCTGTTCTTAAAGCGGACCATCTTGAGGAGAAGGAAGCACGGTCAGCCCACCCAGCCGCACGCACACTGCGAGGTTGTAGGTGGCAGCGTCGAAAGTTGAGTGGCGCAGCGAGCGTAAAGCCGCAAGGAGTACAAGAAAGTATACTTTTAAACAGCCGCCATCATCCCCGCCGTCTGGAGACTCAAGTAGCTTTTGGGGCATCGGACGGCAGAACATGCTTTGGCTTACCGGGTACCCGATCTACACGTTAGCCCAGAGTAGCTGACATCGCATCGGCAGCGGCACTTCTAACCTCTTCAATGCAGTGTCGCGCGCGATGTATACAGATAATTAACTGCAGTCGTTCGGAGTCGGTACGCTAGTCACCCTCTCTGGCTAGACAACCATCGTGAATTTTCACGTACTTGGAATGTCACCTCCCCTTTCGACGAAGCCTCATCGAGCAACAACGTTTTCTCTCACGCGAGCCCCGTAAAGCTGCGTTATGACGAGCAACAGCAGGATAATCAGTTATGTCACTCTTTCCAATCGCGACCCGCCCTAAGAAGTCGTGAGACGGTTGGGTTGGGGAAAGGGGCTAGCAGGTTTGCCCCCAGCTTCGCGATCGGCCCGGACGAGCGGTACCCGGGGTAGGACTTTTATTTCCGGGTTGGGAGGAAAATGTGGATTACAAAAGGGACTTTGCACTGTATATCCCGTAATTTCTTTTTTCGAAATACCGGTACCCGTATCGTCCGGGTTTTAATCTAGATCCTCAAAATATCAATTTTGAGGTTGCGATATGTAGTCCCGAGCGAAGAGTATCTAGTAA
This sequence comes from Tetraselmis chui, assembly GCA_026401115.1. NCBI lineage: Eukaryota > Viridiplantae > Chlorophyta > Chlorodendrophyceae > Chlorodendrales > Chlorodendraceae > Tetraselmis > Tetraselmis chui. Next base: position 45,131 of record JAPMLY010001947.1, on the reverse strand, counting down.
TAGGCCATCCGGCCCTGAAGCCTGATTAAAATACCAAAATGGCATCTCCGGGTGGGGCCTTAGATAGCATCTCTGGGTGGGACTGGACAGTTGACCCGGTTAATAATGTTGTAAACAATTTTCAATTTAGGGGGAATTGCATTTTGGGGGAATGTAGGGAATTGCATTTAGGGGGAATTGCGTCCCCGGCATATGGGACTTGCAGGGAACCCGCACCGGCACCCTCCACAGGCGGCGTTTTGCAAGCATGTACCTTAGGATGACAAGCAAATATAGCGCTATTCAAAGAAAAAAATTGTGTTGCGACAGCGATAATAGTATTGGTATCGCTATTGCACTCGATGCGGACCTCCGCACTTCCGCTTTACTTGGCACGCCTTCGGTTCAGATCGGTCCATGACTACTATCCCTTCGCTCTGGAGGATGGGGGCCGGTTGGCGCCTATGGCGGTTGAGTTGGTTGATCGCCTGGCTATTTTGGTGGTAGTTCATCGCTTTCCTGGCATGGGTGCTGCGGACTCTCGTTCATCGCGTTCTCATAGTTATGTCCGTATGCAACCTTTCGTTCGTTGACCTACTTATGTTTTCTTTCGACGGTTTTGGGGTCTTTGCGGCGAGAATCCATGCAACGTCTTTCGTATGCTCTTCATGGTACTTTGGGTTCCTATCTTCACGATGCTTTGCAGGAGGGCAATGCCGATGCTGTGGCATGTCTCCCTTTTCCTCGGGCTTAGGCCTGTGGGTTTTTTTCCTCCTTGTTTTTTCCTTTTCATGATTGGTGGGTTTCCACTTTTTTTTCTTGTAAGGAATCTCGATCTTATTGATACCAGTATTGGTACCGTACGGGAAGCCCGTCCGGGGCAGAGAAAAATATAACGTCCGGGGCGTCGTATGTAAATAAGATACAGTACATGTACAAGTAGTTAGTCGCTTTACGTGCGCGGTTGGGTGTGAATAGGTGCGACGACGTATACAAATGTCGGGCAGCTCTGCCTCACACTTCACCCAACACCACTTGCTGTCGTGTCCTTTTGGACATACTGATATCAGCGTCTACTTCCTGGCCTCCTATCAAGCGCGTCGCCCGCCCAACGACGTCGCGCGGCAGAAGCCAAGTGGCAAGCCCCACGCGCGGTGCTTGTGCCTCCTACTGAGACCGTTGCTCTCGCGAGTTCTCAGCTCTCTCGCCTATTTACAAGTCTCTCGCCCGCGCCGTCTACTTTTCATCCACTGGTCTCATAGTTATTTGCTTGCTGTAAAATTCCATTTTCAGGAGTATACTCACCCCCTTCCCCGCCAACCTATTCCCCGGACTGTCCATCCACAGGCAAGGGCGCTATTAACGACTTTGAGGCTCTCGCTTGCCGGCGGGTACCAGGGTACAATATACTTTTCATTCAGGCTTGTGGCGCAGCAGGGGCAACTGCCGACCCTGGTGTACAGCTGTCGTTACAATATCACTCTGTAAAAGTCACAAACAGCACCGACTTGCGCGATATGGAGATGCCATTCGACACCATGGTTGCGGCAGGTAAAGGCTGCATTCCCGAGGAGGCGCTTCACATGGCCGAGAACCGAACCGAGCGGCTGGACAGCGTTGTCGAGGCAATGAATGAGGGCACCATTGCGGACGACGTGATTTCCTGGGCGTGCGAGGAAATCTGGGATGTGTGCGGAAACGCGTCGGAGCGAGATGACACGACGCCAAACGAAAAAGTACGGCTGGTGAACATGGACAAGGCCAGCGAAGAGGAGGACATATGTTCGCAGGAGGAAGTCCGGGCCCAGCGACGCATCTGGATGAGTACGCCACGTCACTCCAGTAGGGCGGAGGCTGGACGGATGGGAATCCTTGAGCAACTCCAGCTGGCCATCCAGAGCCACCTGGAGTCGGTTCGAGTTCAGAAGGAGGCATGCAGCACCGTCTGTCTCCTGTGCCGAAACCAGCCCGAAAACGCCGAGGAGGCTGGAAAGCTGGACCTTTTGAGCGACCTTCAGGACGCGCTGCGCACGCATCCCGCCGACCCGGGAGTACAGCGCTGGGTATGCGGGTCTATTGCCAACATTTGTGCCATTAACCTCGAGAACCGGGCTCGCGCGGGGAAGCTCGGCCTTATTCCTGACATGAAGAAGGTCTTATTTCGCACGCGTGAGCAGCCGAACATCCAAAAGCTGGCTTGCGCCGCCATCTGGGCTATGTGTATCAGCAACGAGGAAAATAAGGCCGAAGCCGGTCGTATTGGCCTCTTGCTTGATATTTGTACCACTCTGGCTAAGCACAGCTCCGACGAAGAAGTGAACCACTATGGGCACGGCGCCATCAGTGGGATCTGCAGGGGGAATAAGAATAATCGTTGGCAAGCCCTTAGATTGAGGGTGTACGAGATGTAGACGAGCCCGCCGCTGGCTCGCGGCGCCTGATACTGCTTCGGCAACTCATCAGAAAAGGAGGGACAGGCATAGCTGTATGTCGGGATTTGTGCTGAGGAGATCGGTCGATCTCCAAATTGTTTGTTGCTTGATACCATTTGTATTGCTGAATTGTATTGTTTGTGTCAGCTTGGGCAGGAGGTTATGTTTGCGTGACTGTTGTCATATCAGTGCCCTGCCGAGCAAGGTTTTACTCGGTCCTGGTGTCCCTTGTGTGTGTAACACCTGAAACTGTCATAGTGAATTCAGCTCAGGTTTCTGCACCACCATACCTTCATCATTTGTGCTCTGTCGTGCGTCGCTCATCTCTGCCCACTACACACGGTTCAACTTCCTCTCACGTATGCGACATACTTCAAAAGCTCCCCCGGCCCGCTAAGTACGCAAGGTCGGTGACCAAATAATCCTTCGCGACTATCCACCGTAGCAAAAGATGGAATGACGAGCAAATAAAGTCCAACAAAACTGACAGAGAAACATCATGGAGCTGTGTTTCACATCCAATCCGAATCACAATTTGCACCGATCATCCTATGTACATATACTGCATTAATTTGCTAAAATGTGTGTGTGTGTGTGTGTGTGTGTGTGTGTGTGTGTGTGTGTGTGTGTGTGTGTGTGTGTGTGTACCGATCATCCTATGTACATATACTACAATGATTTGCTAAAATGTATGTGTGTGTGTATGTGTGTGTGTGTGTGTGTGTGTGTACGGGTCTCTGTCGGTGTATCCCCTTATCATCAGCTCGCCTTTATTTAGGACAGCAAACAAGATTTCATGATGACTTTGAAAATATACCATGATTCAGTATTATCAAAAATCAATTTCTTACAAGAAAAAGCAGTGGAGGCCACCAAGCAAAAAGAAGAAAAGAGGAAAAAACCTAAGCCCGAGGAACACCGTCCGCGAAAGATGAGATGTTAAGCTGTTTAATTCTAAGCCCGAGGAACAGGATTCAGTATTGCTCACTTTCTTAGGTTATTTTGCTTACAAGAAGAACCAGATGAGCACGGACAGGGAAAGTGGGAGGGGAAACAAGAGGGCAAGAGTGACAACAGGATCACGGAATCCAAAGCACAGCAAAAGGAAAGCACTACATTGTGCATAAACCTAGCAGATTAAACTAAGGAAACTCTTAAGCCACGCCGAGAATGCAACACGTGGAGGCGACAAGCGGCGCCTCACGCGCCGCTCGAGGAAGCACGGGGACGCTTGCGGCCCATGGCGCGGGTGAAGAGCGCCGTGGCTGGAGAAGGCATCCCAGCCGAGGAAGAAGCGGCCTCCGTGCCGTCTGCAGCGGCGGACAAACCACGCAAGACGTTGTCCGCGTGAGCAACATGGACGGCGAGAGAGACCTTTCGACGCCAAGAGGCCAACAACTTGCCCACGTGCATCCCTTTAGATGCGGCTGCCTGCTTGGCTAGCTCCGTCAAGAAAGCCGTGGCGTGGCCGCCAAGAGTACCAAATTCCGTGACTGCAAAGGGAATGAAGCGGATGTCGGGGCGACTCCTCAACCCCTCCGAGTACTTCTCGAACTTGGCCTTCTCAGCATGGCGGAGAGCGACTTCGGGTGACGGGGGGCTAGACACGCCGAACAAACCGGAAACCACGGCATCAAGGGCAAGTTTTGAGCCTCGGATGCCGTGATAGTGCAAGACACCCACATCCGCGGGGAGACCGTCGTTGCCGTTGGGGAGTTGAACTAACATCGTGGGATCTGTGAGAACCTCGACGCCAACCCCGAGTGCGCCACGAACCTCGGAGATGATTTCCGCAAGGGCCGTCACTAACCAAGAGTGAGCGGTGTGGACCGAAGCATCTCCGCCGCAACGAGCCAAATGGTCCGCAAAAGCAGTGGCCCACGCATCATCCGACATATCAACACCCGCCGACGAGAACGCACCCCGCATAGCTTGAACCGAGAGATGGCAAGAAGCACAAGCGGTGGGGGAGCGTAGAGAAGAGAGGATGCGAGATGAGGGTAGGCCGAAGATGCGACAGACCGCGACGCGGAAAACTGCGTCGTAGTGCTCAGGGAACTTGTCACGGAGCTCGCCCAAGCGACCCGAAGTAGGCGGGTCCGAAGCCAAAAACGCAAGGGCGCCGTGGCCGAGACGAGATACAAAACGCCTAGACTCCGGCCGAGCGCGGTTGGAAAACGTGGGAGCGAGCTTCGCGAAGCGAAGCAAGTTGACGCGCTCACTGATGTCGGCTTGTAGCTTTGGAAAGATGTCCGTGGCAAGCGTAGAAAGAGGGACGAGCGAGGGTAGGCCATCAATGGACTGGGCAATCTGCTCGTTGTTTGATCGGGCTTCGGCAACGCAGCCGGCGCGAGCCACCGTTGGACGTTTCGGGGGGAGCATCGCTAAGGTTGTGGTTATCAAGGGTTCAGACTCGGCGAGAGCGTGAGAACCGCACGCAGCGTCCAAGCGCGCCCACAACGCAGCGAGTTCTAACGACCACATGGGTTCGTTATCGCCGTCGTCTCCGTCCGGTGTACCATACCTACGGGACACCGCTGTGGTCATAGCACTCGCTAACCGTCCATACATGGTCGGCTCCATTGGAACATCGTCTTGGGAATCCCCGCGCACGTGAGCGTCTTGTGTTGTAAGGAAACGAATCACTTTCTTAGGTGGTGCTTCGTTTTGCCGTGCTTTGGATCCTCTTGTCACTCTTGCCCTTTTGTTTACCCTCCCTTTTTCCATGTCCATGCTCATGTTATTCTTCTTGTAATCCATATTCATTTTTCTAATAGTTGAATTCTTAGAATAAGAAAAAGCCATATTTACTTCCTCGGTGGAGGATGGTTCTCCTTTTTATCGTCCGCGGTCACTCGCCGTCGGCGGCTCCGGTGCGTTTTATTAGTACCATCGCCAGCGTGACCCTCCCGGGATCTTTTATTCGTCGCTCGACCCGCGACCGGGTACAACTGCCCTTACCGCCCCTATTATCGGCATCCTCCAGACCCTTGGCCGCTACCGGTACCGCTACAACTGTCGCTCGCGCGTGGTCATCCCCTTCAACAAGGCTGAAGGCATCGGCACGCGTCATCGCCATCCTTGTACGGGTACTACAACTCCAGTACTGCTCTCAGCCCGCTTAGTTCATTCTTATCGCTACCCGTACTCGGAGCCCGCTATTTGCAAGGTCATCCTTTATCGCTTGGCGCCCCACTACGATACGGCGTTGTATGACGGAGTTCCCTTCCGACTCTTGCGGCGGTTGGTACACGGGTACCAAATTGCTTCTTTGCTCTTTTCTTGAGCATCTCCATCGCGGGCTCCAAGGCTCCCCACTACAAGCAACGCGAGGTTAGAGGCGCAACGGACCGGCATCGAGGAGCCCACCACGTCGGCGGCGAATCTTCCCTCCAAGGCACGCCACAGCGCCACCTCGGGCGACTTCCGGTATAGTCCAAGCCACATACCCCCCCCCCCCTTCTTCGACCCCGCGTGCTCTACTTATATTAGGACGCGACACACGTGCCACCCCGGATGTCCGCCGCGGCGACCCGGCCGGGACATAGTCATCGGCGTCCTCCGCCGCCACCTCTAGGCCGGTCGCCCGGCGGCGGGGCAAGGTCGTGCCCTATGGCCCCCGCTCCGGGTGACCTTCCGACGTCATCACCTAATGCTCAAGCGCCTTCGCATGCCTTACGACCTTGACATACTCCGTCTCGTTTTTTACCCCCCGCTCCTTTGAGGTGCGTTAGTTGCTCCGCGTCGTTCCCGACCCGTCAAGCGCTATGCGCCCATCTAAATTCCCCCGCGACAACGTGCACTTTTGCGCCCGACAATTGCCCAGTTGTGGATGCCGATCGCCACCTTCTCGCGCCGTGCACTTTTTGCGGACGATACTTTCGGAGCGGTGGCCCTAGTAGACACCATCATTCATGTTCTCACCGCAATACTACGCCATCCCAACAACCGGCATGCGGTGCTTCGCTTCCCCGTGGTCGGCCGTCCCCGCCGCATCCCCAGTCCTTGCCCCCCGCCGTCCAATGGTGCCTTGACCATGGGGCCACTGGCGGGGAGAACCCTAAAGCATTCTTCGAGTCCTACCTCCTCTCCTTCCGATCTAGTACGTCCTCGAACGGCGTCCCCCTTTCGGTGGTACGCCTCGTCAAGCCGGTCTTCGAGGAGCTTGTCGGTTGCGTCTTGTCTTTCCGCGGTAGGGCCACCCAAGGGGCTTCCGCGGAAGCGGCTTGGGCGGCGTTGCTTTTACTCCCGCGCTTAGTTTTGCGCCCCATGGCTGATTTCACTTCTGCGGGGCATCTGCCCCCTGACCCGGTCGCCGATTACCGTGACAACCGCTTAGCCCATTGGGCGTAAGGAGATCTTGATACATTGTTTTCCGCCGCTCGCGCCCACGCATCCCTCACCAATGTGCGGGCACCGCCACCTACCCCACTTTCGAGGGCCGGTACCGACCCCATCTCCCCTTCGCAACCCTTTCATAACGGCGTCTCGGCCAAGGTCGCCAACCGGGCGGCTAGTCTAGCTGCGGTTTGGGAGTACCGTCGTGCTATGGAGGCCCTAAGCTCCAACCCCGTTGCAAGTGGTCGTGGGGTGCACGAGGAATTATCACGGTTGCACCCACAAGACGATGACGACCTCGCGGACGTGTTGCCGGATCCCTTCTCCCTCCCTCGTATCAAACTCCGCGCCTCGGAAGTTGACATTATGGAGGTCGTTGCTAGATGCCCTCGAAAGTCTAGTCCTCACGTCGACGGTTGGAGGTTTGAAACTCTTCGCGCGTTGGGTTCCCCTTGCACTCTCACCGGTTTAGCCGAAGCCATCGTGAATGCAGAGGTCCCCCCGGCGTTGCTTCATTCCTTGCCTCTGCCACACTTATCCCGCTAGACAAGCTCGATCCCGAACAACGACGCGCACAAGAGCAAGAACTTCGCGACCAAAAGGGGACGTTGCGCCCGATTGGAATTGGCTCCGTTTTAGTTCGTTTCGCGAATCGCGCGCTTCTCGCCGTAATTGGTGACGAAGTGTCTCAATGGTTGGCTGCTCGGCACCAATTCGGGGTCGGCGTCCGCGGCGGGGTTGAGATCGTACAGTTCATGGTTCGAGCCGCGCTTGACGCTTCACCGGACTGGGCGGACATGCAAGGCCACGCATCCAACGCGTTCAACGAGTTCCTGCGGCGTCCCTTGTTAGAGGAGTTGTCAGCAAATCCCGCGCTTCGACCGTTGCTCCGCGTCGCTACGATGTTGTATGGCCGTCCATCTACCTTGTACGTTTACGACTCATCAAATGCTCACGGCCCGGCCATGCGCATTCCGAGTACTCGTGGAGTCCATCAAGGTTGCGTTCTCGGGGCCATGTTCTTCGCAATTGTTGCCTCCCGGGTATACAAGCAATTGGCTGCGATTGCCCCGAACGAATCCATTGTCTGCGGTTATTCCGATGATGGTCACTTCATGGGACCCCTGCGTCTCTCGTGGCTATTGGCGACGCTATGCCAGAGGCGTATGCTAGCGTCGGCCTCACAGTAACCATCCGCAAAAACTGTTTGTATTCCCCTTTGGGTGTCGGTGATGCTTTCGATAACTTACCCAACGGCCACATCATGCGGGGAGTAGACGTCTCCATGGAAGGGACGAAAGTATTGGGAGGGCCATTGGGTACATCGGATTTTGCTCGAGACGTGTTTGAAGCGGCCATAAGTAAGTATGAGGCCTACGGCGAACGTCTAAGGGGTCTTGCGGCTCACCGGCACTCTCACACTGCGCTTCGTATCCATCAACATTGCAACCGCCGCTTCGGACACTTTGCCCGTACAGTCCCCCGAGGTCTTGGCAGGAGCGAGGGCTACGGCGACACTGTCGTGACCTTCCTCGAGCGCGCTGACAATGCCACTCTAGATGTGGCGGCTGAGATATTGGGCCTTCCCGCAGCTAGCCTACCCCGCAACACTCGCTCCGAGATGTCTCTTCCCATACGTTTCGGAGGCATGGGGGTGGGGGACTTGGTTGCCTTGGCGGACGCGGCCCATGTTGGAGCGGCCGGTTTGGCAGTGGGCTCAGCTATCCGTTTCCTTACAACACAAGATGCTCGCGTGCGCGGGGACTCCCAAGACGACGTTCCGATGGAGCCGACCATGTATGGACGGTTAGCGACTGCTATGACCACAGCGGTGTCCCGAAGGCCCGGTACACCGGACCGTGTTAATCCATGTACACACGGAATGGCATGAAGGGGGATAGAACCGCCGCTTCCCGGAACGGAGGTGTACGCCTTATCCAAGTACCGCCAAAAGTCGGTACCCGATAGGAACATATTGTGTATATGAACCCATCGCATCGCATCGCGACTGAGCGGCGAACACCTATAGCGAACACCTATAGGTGGAGGGCCAAGATTCCCCCGGAGTCTAGCGTACACATGTGTCCATTAGTAGTCCTACGGAGGGATATGTAAACACTCCCCCTTAATGGACAAACTCCGGCCGGTGCCCTAGTAAACCCCACGTAAACGCGGAGGGCCCATAACCTGTTAATCCATGTACACACGGAATGGCATGAAGGGGGATAGAACCGCCGCTTCCCGGAACGGAGGTGTACGCCTTATCCAAGTACCGCCAAAAGTCGGTACCCGATAGGAACATATTGTGTATATGAACCCATCGCATCGCATCGCGACTGAGCGGCGAACACCTATAGCGAACACCTATAGGTGGAGGGCCAAGATTCCCCCGGAGTCTAGCGTACACATGTGTCCATTAGTAGTCCTACGGAGGGATATGTAAACACGACGGCGACAACGCACCCATGTGGTCGTTAGAACTCGCTTCGTCGTGGGCGCGCTTAGATGCTGCGTGCGGTTCTCATGCTCTCGCCGAGTCTGAGCCCTTGATAACCACAGCCTTAGCGATGCTCCCCCCGCAACGTCCAACGGTGGCTCGCGCAGGCTGCGTAGCTGAAGCCCGATCAAACAACGAGCAGATTGCCCAGTCCCTTGATGGCCTACCCTCGCTCGTACCCCTTTCGGCGTTTGCCACGGACATCTTTCCAAAGCTACAAGCCGACATCAGTGAGCGCGTCAACTTGCTTCGCTTCGCGAAGCTCGCTCCCACGTTTTCCAACCGCGCTCGGCCGGAGTCTAGGCGTTTTGTATCTCGTCTCGACGGCCCTTGCGGAAATCATCTCCGAGGTTCGTGGCGCACTCACGGTTGTATTGAACCATGCAAACACAGTTAGTGTGGAAGATAACGTACGCAAACGTAGTTACAGTCACAGTCCCGCAAACGGAACAGTTAAGGCGACAACCAGCCTACAGGCGTGGTGTCGGGACAACATGAAGGTAGCTACGGGATGAAGCGTTGCATTGGGTCTTGTCCTCCAAGGATCGCACTTCGGTGTCGTGCTAGTGCAGGTCCTGGGAGGGGTTTGGTGAGCATGTCAGCCACCATCTGGTCAGTGGGGAGGTACCTCAACTTGATGGTCCCTTGCTCCACGTGGTCTTTGAGAAAGTGCCACTTCAGGCCGATGTGTTTAGTCTTCTCGCTGACCAAGGCATTTTGGGAGTATGCAATGGCGCTTTGGTTGTCCTCCCAGATGGTGGTGGTTTCGGTGATGGGGGAGTCGAAGATTTCCCCCAGGAGTTGTCGGAGGTGGAGTCCCTCCTTGGTGGCGTCAGCCGCAGAGTAGTACTCGGCTTCACACGTGGATTGAGCCACACAAGTCTGTTGTTTGGACTTGTAACTGATTGGCCCGCGTCCGAGGGTGAAGAGATAGCCCGAGCGAGACTTGCGGGTGCTGCTGTCGTTGGCCCAATCAGCGTCGGCAAAGCCTGTGAGTTGGAGACTGTGGTCCATGCCCCCCCCCAACGTCAGGCGCATGTTGATGGTGCCATGGAGGTAGCGGAGGACCTTTTTCAGAGCCTGCAAGTGTGCCTCGGTGGGCGAGGCTTGGGCAGAGCCGAGGATGCTCAATGCCGTGGAGACATCGGGGCGTGTACAAACGGCGGCGTACTGAAGGCTGCCCAGGAGGCTTGGGTAGACGTCCTTGGCCACTCCTGTGAGAGAAGGCGAGTTCAAGTGTGTAAGGCCGGCGAGGAAGCCTGGGTCCATCGGAAGGGACGACGGCTTAGAGTCAGACATGCCGTACTTGGCGAGGATGTCGCGCAGGTACTTGGACTGGTCCAGCGAGATTGTGCGCGTGGAGCGATCGCGGGTAATGTGCATGCCGAGGAGTTGGGAGAGGTCGCCTAGGTCCTTGATTTTGAACCGTGCTCCGAGTTGGGCTTTGAACGATGCGAGCCAGGTGGCATCATTGCAGGCCGCGGGAATGTCATCGACGTACAGGGCGATCATGGCGAAGACGTGGCCGGCGCGGTAGATGTAGATGCACGGGTCGGAAACGCATTGTTGCCATCCATGGTCGACGAGCCACGCACGAAGTAGCATGTTGAACTCGCGGGGGGACTGCTTAAGGCCGTAGAGGCAACGCTTGAGGTGACAAACCTTGGACGTTCCATCGGTGAAGCCGAGGGGCTGGCGGATGTACACATCCTCCCGGATGGGGGCGTAGAGAAACGCTGTGTCGATGTCAAGTTGGCAGAGTTCAAGGTCGCGGGCGGCTGCAATGGTTAGGAAGAGACGCAGGCTGGCCATGCGGATGACCGGGGAGAAGGTCTCCGTGTAGTCCAGTCCAGCGCGTTGACTGCACCCCTTGGCGACGAACCGCGCTTTGAAGCGGGAGACGTCGCCGGCTGTATCCGACTTGACTTTAAAGATCCACATGCTGTTAACGACCATGCGGCCGGGGGGGAGGTCCACAAGGTCCCACGTGCCGTTGCTGATGAGGGAGGAATACTCCTGTTGCATAGCGGCTTGCCATTGGGGGGCTTGGGCGCTGTCCAGCGCAGCTCGGTAGGATTTTGGTTCCACACACTCTCGGGCGGAGAGGAGGGCGACGGCAGTAGGGGACGTGCCGGCAGGTGTGTGTGGGGGACCAGTGACAAGGTTGGGGACGTGAGGGTGCTCAAAGATGTCCTCTTGAGCTTTTCCTTGTTCAGGATCACAACACGCCGTGACGAGTGTGGGTGGGTAGTCGGACAGGTGGGCAACCATATCGCCGTAGCGAATGGGGTGGGAGCGGAGCCGAGCATGGCGAGGGGTTGGCGGGGGGGGCAGGGGTGTGGGTGATGTGAGGTCAATGGGGTGGGATAGGGGTGAGTCTGCGGGGACGTCGTCCGAAGAGTCGGTGATGGCCGAGTCGACGGAGGGTTGTGTGTCGAAGCCTGGGGTGTCTTCCTGAAAGACAACATGTACGGAAGTGGTGATGCGACGTGTTTCCGGATTGTAGACACGATACCCGGGTGCGTCAGGGGGATAGCCCACCATGACGCCGCGAAATGCTTTTTCACTGAGTTTCCGACGTTGTTTGTCGGGGACCTTGGCGAAAACGGCGCAGCCGAAGACGCGGAACTTGGAGGCGTTGGGCACTGACGACGTAAGGAGTGTGAGGGGGACGCCCCCATGAGGTCCGACCGAGCGACTATACGTGCGGTTGCGAAGGTACACAACTGTGCTGACAGCGCACGACCACATGGAGTTGGGAACGGCCATGTTGTGGAGCATCGCCGATGCATTGTCCCGGATGGTGCGCCAGGGACGTTCGGCCTTGCCGAGCATGTGGTGGGCGTATGGGGCAGAGAACTGTACCCCGACGCCGAGGTGTGCGCACATCTGGCGAGTGACAGCAGCTTCAAACACAGAGTCAGAGTCAAATTTGAGGACCGGTGCGAACGCGCCCGTCTGGGAGTGATGGCGGGCATGCAGGTGTTTGATGTCCAAGAGGATGGTTTCCAATTCCGAACATGCGTCGTCTTTAGACTTAAGGAACCGCACCCACATGTAGTTGGTGTGGTGGTCGATGACGAGCAAGCAGTAGCGGAGGCCATGTGGGGAGGGGACATTGACCGGGCCCCAGAGGTCAGCGGACAGGTTGAGGAGGGGGTGGGATGGCTTCGCGCAAGCGGCTGTGTTGCGTGGTGCAGCTGTGGCTTTGTGAAGGAGACAAGAGTCGCACGAAACTTTGGTTACAGCGCTAGTTAACACAGGGCTAGTCGGGACACCGTGAGTATGTTGGGCCTGAAGGCTTTGCATGTTGAGGTGGCCATATCGACGGTGCCATAGGACGGGATCACACTGGGCAGTAAGGGCAACCTGAGGTGAGGGGTCAAGTGCCGGCGGGGCGGATGGGCTGGAAGGGAGGGCCGGCTGGTGGGGAAGGAGGTAGAGACCGTTTCCGGACGGTTCTAGCATACCCATGCCTGTGGGTACCAAAAGCAAACCAGTGTCAGAGTTGGAGGGGAATATGAATTCACAACCGCTGTGAGTTTGCATCCAGCTGACACTAAGGAGTCTGCCGATACGCTGTGCTGAACGAGATGATAGGTCAGGGGTGTAGAGTGCATACACAGTGCGGTGAATTAGCTGGCCAGAGGCAAGTCTGACAGAAAGTCGCACTGAGCCACTGCCCTTAACGTCAACGCCGACACCGCCCACGCGAGAGGGAGTGGAGGGGGGCGTGAATTTCACGAAGTCATCTCGGAACGCAGTGAGGTTAATCGAGCAGGCGGAATCAACGACCCAAAACTTTGACAGATTACGACCCGGGGCGAGGGAAGAGGAGAATGCCACAGAGCTGAATGGGACACTCACCTCGTCGTCAGCGTCGTCATCAACGCAGTCCGCGAAGGTGGGTAGGCAATCGGTGTCATCGGCGGGGGCGTCGTCGGCAGGGACGTCGCTCAGCAGCGCAGCGTGAGCAGAGGGGGTGCCGTCGGCGGCGCCGTACTTCTGGACTGTCAGCCTACGCTTGGCAAGATTCCACTTAAGAATAGCGTCATCAGTGGCATTGCACGCGGACATGAGATGGTGGAGGCTGCCACAAACGCCACACTTGTTGGGTCGATGGCCGCGAGGGTTACGGTGTGGTGGGCCTCGACCGCTGTGCGAGCCGCGGCCCGCAGCGACGAACGCGGAGATGGGAGGAGGTGATATGTCCGGAGCGGTTGCGTCCGGAGCAGGGTGGTCTTCCATGTTGTGCGCAAGGTGTAGAATGCTCGCCATAACTTCATCAGCCGACATGATGTAGTCCGTGTCGAAGGCGTTGATGACGCATTGCTTCGCCTGACCGTGTGGGCCGCTGCTAGAAATGCCGCGCAGCATGAGGAGACCGAGGTGGTGGGGGTGGATGGCAACGGAGCCATCAGCCAACTGGCATGTGTCGTTGTACTCGTCAAAGGTCTGGCGCATGTAGTGGACATAGTCACTGAGTGACTGACCGGGGCGCTGTCTGACCGTGAGATTGTCCAAGAGGGACAAGGAGCGAGCAAAAGACCGACAGTCGAGGCGTTCACAAAGGATGTCCCACGCGGCAGCGGCGCAGTCTGGGCGTGCTGGAGAAACGCATTTCATGGCTTGGTCAGCGCGCTTATTCGCGCTGGCTGCATGGAGGAGCAGCGTGTAGGCGTAGTGTTGCGCTTGTTCGTCGAGCCAGACGCCGGAGTCGCGGATGGCCAGCTGAGGAATGAGGTATGCGGCCTTGATGGAGAGGAAATTAAGGAAGGTCCTCTTCCATTGCTTAAAGTCCGTGGTCGGGCACATGACGGGGACCGACATCTTCATGGACCGGTTGAGGGCGTCCTTGTCGAAGCCGGGGGCTTCGTGTGCCGCCCGGTTGATGACCACCGGGTCGATAGTGGGGCGACGACGGCCCCGGGGGTTGGGGTCGCCATGTTGGAGTGGGGGAGAGTGCCGGCCATGAAAGGGAGGAGGTGGGCCACCGGGAAAGGGAGAGCGGCCGGCCATGGGACGCGGCGGGCCGTACGAGTGCGGGTGGTCACGGTAGGGGGGGATGAGATGAGAGGGCGCCTCCGTGATATGGGGGCCGGGGTGGTGAAGGGCATATCCGGCGTGGGGGAAGGGGGGAGGTGGTGGGAGGTGATCAACCCGGATGGCGTGACGCGAGGGGTCGTAGTGCGCCTCGGCACGCGCGGGCTCGCGGGGCGCATCGTGGCGGCGCTGTGCGACTGTGGGGTCGCTAACAGGGGCTGCAGCAGGAAAGAGTGTTTCTGCGTCCGGGGTTACGAAACCAGGCTGGGTATGGTCACTCAGGTGGAGGGTGTGACCGTCGTGGCTGTGCCGGACGGGTTCGAGTGGGGCATGGTGGCGGCGCTGAGCTACAGGGGGGTGCGGATTAGCACCCGCAGCAGCGACAGCACCCTCGGCCGACTGCGAGTCGATACGAGCAGTTAAGCTCGCCACTTGCGCAACGAGCAGCGCGAGAGTATCGGGGGGGTGATCGAGGGTGCTCTGGTGAGAGCCTGACTCAGGGGAATCAGCAGGTGAATCAGGCGGGTTTTTCTGCTCCATTTCGACAGAGGGAAAAAAAAGAAAGAGCTGAAGGAAAAAACAGGCAGCGGTAAAAACCGCTAGCCGGACTCGTGCCTAACAGCGGTATGCTAAGAGACGGCCTGATGCCCGCCGACCCCTCGGCCTGTAGCCCCGGGGTGTCTCAGAGCACCTTTTCTGTATCCTCCACCCAGTGTGGGGCACAAGTCGAGGCCAAGGCCAGGACAGGTGGAGCGCTGCGCTGGTGGCTGATGCGCGAGGCTAGTATAAAAATAAAAATAAAAGGTAAGCTACGGCTGGCGTGCGACCTGTGGATGCGTATTCACCCGACAGTGCACCCCCCCGTTCTCCAGCTTGGACCTGTGTGCACCCTGTCCACACACGACGAGTGCGTCGGTGTGGTTGGCTGGCTATCTCCGGCGGGTGGCTGGCTTAAGAGGGTGGTGGCGGGTTTTAAAAATCGCAGTTTATACTGGCGATACCGCCGACTACAGGTTGAAAGTACTAGGTGTCTATAGAAACTTGCCTTCTGCGGGAGAGCTGTCGATCGCAGCTCGCCGAACCAGGTTGTCGCGCGTGAGTGACGTGAGGCGGGGGCCCATAACCTATTGAACCATGCAAACACAGTTAGTGTGGAAGATAACGTACGCAAACGTAGTTACAGTCACAGTCCCGCAAACGGAACAGTTAAGGCGACAACCAGCCTACAGGCGTGGTGTCGGGACAACAGAAGTGTTAGAGCTGTAGCCTAGCGACAGCTCTGTACCGAGTCAAACAGTTTATCGGTATGTCCGATCTAGACATGTACTAATCATATCTAGAGTAGCTTACAGTAGCTATCTGCAACTAATACGTATGCGGTATTACTTACAACAGGTTGGCGTCGAGGTTCTCACAGATCCCACCGTCCATGTTGCTCACGCGGACAACGTCTTCCGCGGTTTGTCTGCCGCTGCAGACGGCGTGGAGGCCGCTTCTTCCTCGGCCGGGATGCCTTCTCCTGCCACGGCGCTCTTCACCCGCGCCATGGGCCGCAAGCGTCCCCGTGCTTCCTCGAGCGGCGCGTGAGGCTCCACTCGTCGCCTCCACGTGTTGCATTCTCGGCGTGGCCTGGGAGTTTCCTTAGTTTAATCTGCTAGGTTTGTGCACAATGTAGTGCTTTCCTTTTGCCGTGCTTTGGATTCCGCGATCCTCTTGTCACTCTTGCCCTTTTGTTTCCCCTCCCACTTTCCCTGTCCGTGCTCATCTAGTTTTCTTGTAATCAAGGTAATTCGGTGGAGGATGATTAGCGAAATAATCTATCAGTTGTCCCCGGGTTTCGGATCTGCTGATCTAGTGACTTTGGGCTAGCGTGAGGGGTTAGGGCTACATGTAAGTGCCGGGTAGTTAGGGTTTCCCTCCCTGCTAGTCTCTTACGTGTACACAGTTTAAGGCCGGTTCTTAGATGAGTTTTGCCACCATCCGCGAAAGATTAGATGAGTAGCGAAACAAAAAGAAATCTGAACGAATTACCCGTCCTTATATCGACAAACCCCGCACAAATCGTCTCAGGAGGTGAGCCGACTTCGATGGGTGTTGCTTGGCACTGCGGCTCAGCTTTGCCGGAATCATTCGTAAATTAAAATATTTCACAACAAATCGATTTGTGGGTGTTTGAACTCCGGAGTAGGTGCGTTCGACGCGCATAGAAAAGACGCGTCCAACGGTACCTGTTATAAAAAGTTTGCGGGCGGGCGGATGCGGGCGCGGGCGCAATAACCCCAAGTACACAAGCCCGGCAGTGTTCGAACTCGCCCCTCGCAGTTGTCGGCGCATTCCATTTAGCGCGCAAAAGCATTGCCTGGGATTTCAGGATATTTGTCAATAAAATCGACGCATGGTTACATTTTCTACTTGCGAAGGTGCGAAGTCTTGTCCGGACTTTTGTGGAGGAGTGTAGCTCTCGTCTCCGCGACTACGCACCCGTTACCATCGACTACGTGTGAGTGCCGGGTAGTCTGGGTTTCCCTCGGGAATCCCTTCTTGCTTGTCTCTTACTTTTACACAGTTTAAGGCCGGTTGGTCCCGAAGATATGTTTTAAGTCTTGCCCTCGTGGTCCCCGCCCCCCCCCCCCCCCCCCCCCCCCCCTTCCTTATTATTTATTTTTTCTTACAAGAAAAAGAAGTGGAGGCCACCAAGCAAAACGAGCAAAAAACCTAAGCCCGAGGGAGAGGAACCCCCCTTCCTTATCCTCGTGTCAATACTACTTCCTATAGATAGTAAACTAGATGGGATACACAACGAAAGTACCCGTTATGTACCCGTACCCGCGCGCTATTCCTTCCACGGACACATCATACCTGCTGTGACAGTCCTCTTCAGCTGGCACACGGTCTGCTCCATCAGGCAGCTCCCTGTTTCTCCTGTACCAGAAGCTTCGTTTTGCATTGGTGGATCCTTGACGCCCATTGAATGTGAGTCGGAGCAACACCTCTTCGCAGGGACGGTCTGCTGTTGAATAGGTCGTCCTCCTAGGTCGTCCTCGCCGGAACCGATTACCCCTCACACCCTCCTTCGCCCTCCTTCGCCCGCTTTCGCCATATTTTCCTAACGGCTCCGTCCTTTACTCTGCTGCCCCTTCTCTAGTTCTTGACAGCCACTCTCTGTGCCCACTGTTTGAGCACCCTAGATTTAGGGCATTGACGAGAAGGTGTATGGCAAACGACGCAAGGCTCTTCCCCGCTGTCCGATAGCGATAGCGTCCTCATCTGCCACACCTCGCAGATACCGTACCAGTACCATAGATTGGACCGAACAGTTTCTTAACTGTGTGGCCGTCCATCCTTTCGTGCTCCCTCACTCTCCGCCCTCCCACCGTGCCCCACCGATTTTGGTAGCGTCGTTTAACGTCGCATTATTCCGCCACGACACGCAGTCCTGTTCCGACCCAACCGGCGCCGGTTGCTGCCCGACCCACCGCCGCGTCCACTTCACTTTTCCAACTCGTCTCGATTATTTCCATTGACGACACCCAGCAAATCTTAAGCAGCATGACATTAAGTGTACTGAACAAGCCTTCTACCCGCTGTGCGCTGGACTGCTATCATTGCGCAGCGTGTAGGTCGACTACGAGTTGAGGGAGGCAGCGGTGCTGAGCAGCGGCAGTGCGGGAAGGAGGGCGCTTTTCACTGGCGACGCTGCCATGGGTTGCCCACATCTGGAGGCATGGCGTAAGGGGCGTGGCTCGGAGGTGTGGCTCCCGCTGCAGAAGTCGCTGCTGTGTTGCAACACCAAGCGGGTTGCGTCTGCGAGGGAGGGACAGGTGGGCATCCATCCACCCTCCGCATCATGATCACCATTATCAGCGTCAGCATCATCCTTCTCATTGTTAATGATGTACTCCACCACTTGCATAGATTGAAGATCAAGGGGCTGCCACTGAGCCTCTCTCTTCCCTGCTCGCCTTTCGCATGCTACCCTACGCACGCAGACGCTGGGCATGGCTCTGTGCAATGGCGTTCCATACGCATGCATGGAATGCGGACAGGCGGGCACTCTCAAGCAGTTGAAGAGACATCGCGCGGAAAATGCCACGGGTGCGCTCTCCATCTCCCTTTATTGGGGGTCAGGGGAGGTCAGGCAGAGCACTGAGTGAGTCGTGCGCAGAGGGGCGGGTCCCAACATGGCGTGTGGATGTGATGGCATAGGCTGGGCATCGGCGACGGGCAGCTGCGGTCACGCGCTGTTGTTGGACGCCGAACGGAAGGAGCTCTTCTGCCTCGCTTGTGATGACTACGTTTATGACAAGGACTTTGATGCCACCATCCTTGTAGGCTGTAGCCACCCCCACCCACATCCAAACCTATGACAGTGCATTTCCCACAGCCCCAGCACTCACTTGCACATGCTCTTCACCCCCTCTCAGTCAGTGGAGGCGGCGGTGCTGAAGGGGCAGAGCGTCTCGGAGGTTTCCCCGCCAGGCACTGTCAAGCCTGAGGGCATTCCGGCGAAGTTGCGCAGCGTTATTCAACTCCCTGCCTCTTGGAAACATCCAACCGGTAAAGAGGCACTGGAGGCACGCCCCCCCCCCCCCCCCTTTCCCCGTCCTTCCATCCATCTCACTCATGTGCATGCTAAGAGTGTCGTGTCCTTAGAAAGATTTATGGCTTTGCTGTGATTGAGCTGTGGATAGGAGGGCTGATAGGGGATGGCTCACCTGTGTGTGTGTGTGTATGTGTGTAACATAGGGGGCAACGGAGATGCCGACGTCGCTTGATGGGCTGCCCACAGGGCTGCGTGGGCTGAGCAACCTGGGGAACAGCTGCTTCATGAACAGCGTGCTGCAAGCCGTGCTGCACGCGCCGCTGATGCGCCTGTACTACCTCAGCTCGGGGCACCCACGCGAGCTGTGCACGCGCCGCAAGCACGCCCCCTGCCTCAGCTGTGAACTGGACCGCGTGGTGGGGGAGCTCTACTCGGGGCACCGGCAGCCTTACAGCCCTGTCGCGCTGTTACACTCCTGGTGGCGTCACGCCGACCACCTGGCGGGCTACCAGCAACATGACGCCCATGAATTTTACCTCACGACACTCTGCGCTATGGACGGTACGCCCTCTAGGCCCCGACATGCAGACAGACATGATGAGGAGGGGACAGGAGGGGCAGCACGGCAAATGTACTCTGGATCTTTGCTCTGTATGCGCGTGTATGTGTGTGTGTGTGTGTGTGTGTGTGTGTGTGTGTCTATCTGTTTACCGATGTTTGTTATGTGTGTGTGTGTGTGTGTGTGTTTGTGTGTGTGTGTGTGTGTGTTGTATGCGCAATGTGTGTGTGTGTGTGTATGTGTGTGTGTGTGTCACTAGTGTTTGTTATCTAATTTGGTGCTGTTTGCGCGTTGTGTATGTGTGTGTGTTTACATAGAATATTCTGTGTTTGGATGCTGTATGCGCATTGTGTGACTTGTGGGTGTGATTGTGCAGTGTATCTGTGTGTGTGTGTGTATGTATGTGTGTGTGTGTGTGTGTGTGTGCGCGCCTGTGCCCATGGAAGTCATAAGCTGGTTACGCCTGGCATGTTCCTTGCTTTGCAGGTGCAGGTCAGGGGGTGCGGGGGATGATGCGACGCCATCGCAAACTGTTAAATGATGCTGAGGAAGTGGCGCCCGAAGGTTAGCCCCGCCCCTCCCCTCTCCCGCCCCATACGACAACTACTCCCTGTCTCCTCGCGTGCAGCCCCTCAGTCCTCTTAACACCATTTTTCCCTCTTTGTGCTTTCTTGCCATGATTCTGTAATGCCCACTGCTGTGGTTCGTCAGGTGGCGACGACCAAGAGAGTATCGCCGAGTCCGTCTTTGGCGGCATTCTACGCAGCG
Organism: Tetraselmis chui; assembly: GCA_026401115.1. Classification (NCBI taxonomy): domain Eukaryota; kingdom Viridiplantae; phylum Chlorophyta; class Chlorodendrophyceae; order Chlorodendrales; family Chlorodendraceae; genus Tetraselmis; species Tetraselmis chui. The sequence continues at coordinate 24,972 of JAPMLY010001947.1, read as the reverse complement.
ATGTGACTTGTCAAGGCTGCGGCCACACTTCTACCGCCTACGACCCCTTTCTCGATGTCTCCCTCGACCTCCACCAGCTGCCGAAAGTGGCACCTCGTCCTGCCTGCGCCCAGGTACGAGAACCTCGACACCTTCCGATTCCCAGTGAAATTCTCCTTCTCCCTTGTTCCCCATTGCCTCACGCCGTACCTCGTATCACACCGCCGGCGGGCGCATGGCTCATTACCTCTTGAAATTTATTTTTTGCGCAGGCGACGGCATCCACTGCCAGCGATGTGCACGGTCCACGCGCTGAGATGGATAACTGTGGGATAGAAGTCTGTCAGCAGCCACAGCTCACCGCCCCCCACGGAAGTGGCGCCAAGGTCAAACCTGGCCGAGGTGAGCAGCAGCGCTGCCCTCCACCACCCCCTTCCCCTCTCCTGCAAGGTTGTACGTCCTCGGTTTGGGTGTTGGGAGTGCTCACAATGCGCTGTGCTGGTGCTTGTTGCGGATTTCAGGGTTTGGGAAGGTGGGTCTCAAGCGCGCGCTGTCGGGTTCCTTGCTTGTGTCCGGTGGCGGGACGGACGATGGCAGCGCGCTGATCGACATCGCAGGCAGGAATATGGTGATTGAGCGGCGCGACTCGTGGCAGCAGCTGCCCACCGAATTCCTGACCGAGGTGAGACTTCTCACCGTCCCTGCTCTTTCACTCCCTCCCTATTGCCGTTGGATCAGCTGACAATGCCACCGTGCATTTCGAAAACAATTGCGGAGGGAAAGAAGATGAGACACTGAACATGGAGAGAGAGAGGACGTGCACAGTGTGAGAGAGGGGGAGATTGTGTGTGTGTGTATGTGTGAAAGAGGGAGAGAGAAATATAGAAATATCGAGAGAATATTGTGAAAAGCAACGGATGTGCGGAGAATGAAGTAGGAAACAGAGCATGTTGACAGAGCAAGGAAGTCACACACACACACACACACACACACACACACACTCATACACTCGCGAGCGTGCGTAGATGGAGCGTAGATGAGGCGTGATCATAGAGGAATGCAAAAGTAAGGAGTGCGAGACACTGTAGATTTCGGGCTGCTAATAACTCTGGGGGACTCTTGTCATTCTGGCAGGCAACGGATGATCAGGACAGTCAGGACGACGTCAGCGACCTGAACGCCAGCAGCTCCGTCGCGGGCGGCAGTATGGACCTCGGCCGCGACGCTACCTCCTCCCTCTGCGTGGATTTCGATGCCAACCCCGATGGCGACGCCTACGTCGTGCCCGCCGCCTTCCCAGCGCCGGAGCAGAAGAAGGCCAGCCGCGGGAAGAAGTGCGGGCATTGCCACACCTGCCTGAACCCTCAGTTCAAAAAGGCTTGCCTTTACAGCTCGGGCATCTTCCCCAGCGACACCGACTCGCAGACATCGCTGGAGATGTCGCTGCTGCAGAAGCCCCGCGTCGGACGGCCGCCCGTGCACAACCGTCTGCCTGCGGGCCTGCATCAGGGCGCCGCGCAGTCCGTCGCGGCATCTGGCGCTGGCAGTCGTGGGGCTATCACTCTCGGATCGCCAGGAAGCAGTGGAGGTGACCCCGTGCTTCCCCCCCCCCCCCGCACACACTCCCGCCCACTCGTCTCTCCCCCCCCCCCCACACAACTTACTCACACGCATACGTACAAATATGCGCACAAAACACAAAACACTCTTACAATAACCGAGAGATTTGATTATATTGTTTCCCACCTTGGTTTTGTTTCCCACTCACCGCCCTCCCCCCCTCCTCCCCTTTGCCTTCCCGTCCTCTCATATAAATTGGAGGGGCTCAAAGAAGAAAGGGGAGAGTATGACGTTGTCCTTTTATTCGAAATGACCTAATTGTAGACGATCATACGAGCAACTTTGAATTCCGAATTCTTCGTTGATCATTTTCTATGTTCCGTGTTATCTTCTGCATTATCTTGGGAGTGTTCAATCATTCAGGTTGCGCTAAATTCTAAAAGATTTTGTTGCATTTTGTAATGCTTCACCGTCTAGCAGCTGCCTCGGGGCCTCGCCCGCTCCACGGTCTGCAGTCATTTTCAGAACTTTTGCTCGACCCCATTCACCCGCTGCGCTCTCGCAACAGTCATTGGAACTGTTAATCCCCCTTTTGCCTGCTCCCTGAAAAATAAATTTCCGCTTGAGGAGAAGCCAACACCCGAGTGTTTATTGGTGAAGAAGGTTTGCTTTCATGTGGCAATGGTTTGCACAACACAAAAGTCATAGTATTTGGGTTCCTCAATGTCTTTCGATAATCCTTTACTCCATTTTACGTGGTAATCTACCTTCCTAAACCCCCCTCTCCCCCCCCCGACCATCTCACCCTTCTAACCCTGTCCCTCGATGGTGACTGTGCTGGTGCGGTTGGTGGGCTTCAGCGGGCGTGGCGGCATCGCTGGTGGGCTGCCTGCACGCGTTCATGAAGTCGGAGCAGTTAGGCGCGGGGGAGCGATGGGTATGCGACCGCTGCGAGTCTGAGCAGCAGGCGGTGAAGCAGATGTCCATCCGCCGCCTGCCGCCCGTCCTGTGCCTTCACATCAAGCGCTTTGAGCACCGCCGGCTGAACAAAACGGCGCTCAAGGTGGACACCCCGCTGGTATTCCCCGTGAACACGCTCGACATGGCCCCCTTCACCTCCGCCGCTGTCCTGCGCAGCCGCTTCTCTGCGCGCTCCCGCGGCGGTGGGCGGCCGGAGGGCGGTCTGCTGTATGAGCTCTACGCGGTGGTCAGCCACCGAGGGAACATGGAGGGCGGCCACTACATCGCCTACCTCAAGGCAGGGCCCCGGGGGCTCCCCACCCCCCAGCAAGTCACATACCCACTCCCACCACTATGCCACCCTGGCTGTGTTTCTTCCTCCCTGCGGCTGCACAGGAAATTATAATGGACATGTGACTGGATGGAGGGATGTGGGACTGGGCTGTTGTTCGTTTATAGCGGAGGGAGATTTCAGAATGTAAGATGGATGTGGGGGGGCTGGAGGAGGGGATGAGGATGTGGAAGCAGAACTTATGGTTTGGAGGTTGGGAACGGACGGGAAGATGCGGCTCTGTTGGGTGGAGGGGCGGGGAAGGTGAATACATTGTTGTTTGGATGACCCGGGGGGGGAGTAGGTAGAGTGGGGTGTATGTAGAGGGAGGAGGGGCTGTGAGGGAATGCATAGTTTGTTGGTTATCTTCAGGGAGTGATTGGGAGAAGAATTGATAGTTGGGAGGAATGGGGAGGTTGAATAGATAGGTTGTTGTTTAAATGAAGAGAAGAAAAGGGAGGGGGGAGAGAGAAAGCGGGAATGGGATGGGCGAAGGGAAGGATGAGGGGCTGTGGGAGGGTACTAGTATTTTACTGGTTGTTCGGGGCGGGGGGGAAAGGGGAGACTGAAGGGTGAGAGGTGGAAGGATGGAAATGGTGGATGGGCAGCTGGAGGGATGGTGAGTGGAAGGGGTTAGTGCGTGGACTGCTTAAGCGGGGAGGATGATAGTATGGGTGGATATTGTTGGGTGAGTGAAGGAGGGATGAGGGATAGGTGGGTCGAGTGATGTGTGTCTCGAGGTTGAGGCGCAAGGCATGCTTGGTGTGGTCGGGGCAGGTGGAGAGCCAGTGGTACCAGTGCGACGACTCCTGGATTGTGCCTGTGGATGTGGAGACGGTGAAGAAGTGCCAGGCGTACATGTTGTACTACAAACGTAAATTCTACCAGCAGCGCTCGTGAGCGGCGGCGCTCAAGCGTGCGTCGCCGGAGTGCAGCAGACTATGCATACCGGCTGCGGCTTTGCGGGCTGCAGGAAAATAAGGACTGCGAGGATGAAGAGAGGGAAGAGGTGAAGGCGAGGTACCTCGGTGCTCTGTAGCGTTGATGGCGGATTTCACATGTACGGGTACTTGTCGACAGTCGTTTTATTATTTTAGTACGAAATTTACGTCTTCCTCGTTGCATGGTGGCGCTTGCAAACCCGGGTTAAGAAAACAAACTTGACTTGAAACGGTCGCGCTGACCACTCCTCTTCGCGTAGCCGATGTACTGACGCGGCAGCAAAAACGCTAATAAACCCATGTGGGATGTAGTATTATTGGGATGTTTTGGTCATACAAGTAATCTGCACTCTTCCCATAAAGTCCGTTACTACCGGCACGCATTTAATCACCCGCCACGCACAGCCGCGATGGCCATGCAATTCGATTGGGGGGTAGAGTAGTGACTTTCGACCAACACACCACGGCGCGCTGTTCACTGACGTGAGCACCTCTATCGGTACGCTCCGATTATTGTGGGCACACACGTTGGATTTGCGGCCGAAATTTTGGAGGCCAAAATTTGTGGATGTGCATGTTATGCACGCCTCTATGCGTGGCTCGGTGCACGTAGTGTCGCGACAAGCCGGGAGACTACTCGACATTGGGCTTTCAACATGTTTGCACAATTGCACGAGTATCCGCCGAGTGTGTTGCGCCCGGCCGCCTACAGCGCGGCAATACCGGGAATGGCATATCGTGTGCACTAGGTTTTCTTGCCAAGTGCCCGAAAATACAGCCAAGGAGCACGGGCTAGGGACCTATTGGGCTTGAGGGACGGTTGACTTGGAATGTAAGCACCCTAGCGCGCGGATCGCTGGCCTTCCAAGCTTTCGCATCGCCGAGCGTGAAATATGGCGGGGAGCTTTCAAAGTACCCTAGCACGGGCCTTGGTTTGGCATGCGGCGAATGGCACGGCACCATGCCAACATGGGCCATGAAATGGGTGACGCCGTGAATAGACGAAATATAGAGCGCTGATTGTTGAGCGTATTGGCGGAGCGAGTGTGCGGGTACCACTTATCCAAGGGTTGCTAGCCCCGCGCGAATGTGGCAGATTTTGAAACCCTAAAACTTTAGTTGGTTGTACGAGGGGCTGGATGGCATCGGACGGCGGATTTGACGCGAAAACCGGCCGCTAGGCGCATCTCAAATTGACAACTTACATTTACTTGGGGGACGGGCTTCCATTGGCAACTTGGTTTGCTCGAATCGGACACCGTACGGCAAAGTTAGGCTGTTTTAAGCCTCCCAAGCTGTGGCTTTCCGGCCCCTATCCCACCCACGTCAAGCATCTCAACGGCACATGCCATCACACCCACGTGCTCCCATATTTGCGGACATCATGCTGGGATCGTAAAAACTGCGTGTTGTGTCGCCGATTTCGGGAGTTTTCACGAGCCAAAGTGTGGAAAATCCGAATTCCGGGGCGCCCGAATCAGGGTATGCCCCGAAATCGGGGTATGCCGCGCAAACCCTAATACGTCCGTTCGTAGCCGTGACGGGCCCCATTTGTGCCGCGCTTCCCCCTGTACTTCACCGTCAACACAAGTTTCGGTCCGCCTTTTCAACGAGCTAAAGTACAGTTAAACCCTAGAAACCCTACATGATAAACACCCGCCCTACGCGAAAGGCCCTATTTCACTAGTAACGGAGTTTATGGGAAGATTGTAGAGGTTTTGATTACAAGGCTATAATTACGGAGTAACATGCGTTACCTCCGACGGTACATCTCCCCTTACGGTTTAGGCGCGCACACGCGCACGGACACTAAAATGTCCGCTCACTATATTATGACGCATAAGCGGCGATTGTGTGTCCACCTTATGCCTTGTGCGAGAGCTATCGCTCACGCAAACGGCATCGTGGCTCTTGCTAGCCACGCAAGGTGTTGATCACTCGGGTCTCAACACATGCACGAAGCAAGAAAACACACTCCCTAAGATTAGATGGCGGACCGCATGGTATTGCCAAACGACCTCTACCCCGTTGCGCATAATGACGCGCAAGAACAGAAGCCAAACCAACTACAATTGGTGACAAATACTTTATAGCACCTAGCAGCCCAATTACTAGGGTGCTTCGACTCTACCCGTACCAAGTTTTCCGCAGGGCAGATTCTTGACAAGCGATGGGACATAAGTTTGCACGAACGTGCGACAAAATGGACATCGAACACCCTCACAACTTGGCTACAACTGGTCTTTAGCGAAATACACGAACAACCTCCGGGCGGATTTGCGTGGACTTCGCACTCCTTACGAAAAGGTGCAGCTACAACAGCGTACAATATCGGTACCCCGATGCAAAAGATCAAGCTCATCGGCGATTGGGCCCGATAGTCGGACGAATTCCTCGACTACATCCACCCAACAGTACTCCCGAGCCCGGGAGCTTGGCAACTATTTGGCTAGATGACCCCTGGCGGCGCTCCACCCAACGTCACACGCCAGACGGCGACATATTGTCTATTTGCGCGTGGAAGGGGTCACATGTGACCCCTTCCATTCGCTTTCCTCCATCCGAGCACATATAGATAATCTCAGAATTCACCCATTCTTTAGTATGTTGCTCCTCTAGGCATGTTTGATCTGTGGTATAAGACGGAGGTCGGTTGTGAGCATTACATAGGCCATGCTGATGACATGTGTAATGGGTCTTAGCCACTTCCGACGGCAAAAAATAGCGCTAGGCAGAGTCTTTCACGGAATTGATTGTAACTACACCCATCGGCCTCAGAATCGGCTTAAACTGGTTCACACACATTCAAACTTTTCAATAAACATCATACTGAGAAATTGTGGCAAAGTTCAGTGATTTCATATGGTTGGTGGCGAGCTTCGTAGTGGGTCACATGTGACCCCTCCCAGTTTTCAACATTAGGGTGTCATCTCATGCATAAATGTGTCCCATGACTAGTTCAAAATGACTCCAAAATGCGCATGCATGTAGACCATAATGCAAGATACGCGATATGACAACATGGTGCACAACAGAGAGAAGCTTTGCGATCATTTAGTTAGTTACATTCTTTCCTGTTGCTGTCCGTGCTTGATTTTACCACCTGAGTTGAGCTCTTGCCACCTAAAGCTGAGCTAGATCCAAAAACTACCTTTCAAGTCTCCTTTGCAGTCTTCCTTGCCACCCACTGCTGTGCTACGGCAAGAGACCGCTTGTTGGGGGTCAGGATGCCAGCATTGTGCTTGGCAAAGCACTCACGATTCTGCGCAGGGCTACATACGAACATGCACAACTGTCCCTCCACCCAAGGGCCACATGCGCAATGGTGCTCCGTCTTTTTGGAGCAATACCTGCACCTGCGGCGCTTGCAGCGGCCCCGCAAAGTCTCTCCAACCGGGTTCAGCAGCAAGTGGTGGGAGTCAACGGGGCGGTGGGACCGAAGGGCATGGCGCTCACCAATCTCGCGCATGCGAATGGGGTGATACATTATTTCATGTACCAGCATTCTCCGGAAGAAGTCGGGGCTGCATTGATGTTGGCCAGGCTTAAAGCGCTTCCACAGCAAGAAGGCGTTGATTTCGCTCATACCGATGAGTTGTGGAGCTTAAAAGTAGCCGGGCGTTGGTGACTGTTGCAAAGAAATGGGTCGATGTTGTGGCCCTGCCGGTTTTTCCATATTTGGCTCCCTACGATAATGCTCTCCGGGTCGGGCTCATCCTCCGGCTCGGATTCGGCCTCCGGCTCCGAGACGTCCTCACTCGTGTCACTGTCACCGAGAGTAATCTCACCTTGGACGGGTAGCGAGTCGGTTGCACGTCCACAATCATGGCCACGCCCTTGGCCTCTCCCACGAGCGGAAGCGCGGCCGTGCAATGACACGCCGCTACCACGACGGCGGCCTCGGCCACCTCAGCTCCCACGACCCCGACCTCGCTCCTCCGACTTGGACTCATGGTTGCTGCCGATGTCAAGGGAAGCATTGTAGTCCTTTAAGTCGTCGCTGGGGATCTGTGGCGACGCGACGCCGGAATGCTAATTGTGAGCCGGTGCTAATTGTTGCCTAGGTTTTTTTCCCGCGAACGTAAAAAGCGGCTCCTCCTCCGACTATGGTTTTACCTCAGCAGGGCCGCTTGTGGCACCGTACACCAAACTTTTTCCGGTCCGGCTTCTTGTTTGGGGCTTCGACTGCTCAACCAAAGCGGTTTGGGCTCTTCGGAGGGTCTCGCCATTAAGTTCTATGTCCTCGAGTAGAACCTCCACCTCATCACCATCCTTTCATCGCACTAGTGCGTAAGCGTCCGTTACAGTGCTAACGACCCCCGTGAGTATAGCAGTGGCCCAATGCTTACCGTAAGTGGCCCTAGTGCCTCGGGGATATGTGTATGATCTGATATGTCATACACCGGCTTGTATGATTACGCGCTTTCAAAATCAGTACTTTTTCTGTTAAATACCGCTATGTACAGTCAGTGAATATCTAAAGTAGCGGCAGACACGCCTAAGCTCAGTATCGTCTGCACCACCGACTTCGGCTACAGATCGAGCGACCATCCCTATCATAAGGTATGGTGCACCACGCCCGCTGAATATTGGGGGAGGGAAGGGTTCAAGATACTAGAGGTGCGGCCGTGGGGCGTATTTATTCCGTACGGACCCGCCTTATGTCACCGAAAGCTAGGAGGTCGAGTAGTATTTGGTGTTCCTAGCCAATCGCCGTGCCGTGCGCGGGGCACTAATTGCAAAGTCCCACACTCAACGCACAGAAAGGAAGTACTCTGCAAGATACCCTCGCGTCGAGGTTGCACTTGAGGTAGCATATTCGTTTGTTGTGACCGTTTTTGGAGCGCTCAGTGTTGTTTAGGGTGTGGACGCGTTCTTCTTGGGATCTTTCGGTTCGGCCGAATAACGGTCCGGATAGTAATCACCTGTCCCGACGTTGGGTTGACACAACGTGATCCTGTAACACGTTGGAGACCAACGACTGGTATGCAATCTGAAAAGGCTCCTAAATAGTTCGGGTCGAATAGGGCTGGGTTGTTTGAATGTGAAACTTAATAAGATCCAACAATAGGTGACGCATATGTTGTAGTCGTCGAGTACGAACATCTATTAAGCTTCTTCCATCGCTTGAGTAGTCACTAACGCTACCTATCCACGGATTTTCTTCGAAACAGACACACAACACTGTTGAGATATAGCATAGGTATCGATATAGCATGGCACCTCAAAGTTAGAGATAGGGGTTGACGTAGTGCACGCCAAGGCCGCCAGGCCTCCTGAGCTTTTATGGTGGACGTAGCACAATATAACTCTTATGCGCCGTTTGCACTTGCATGTTGTCACTAATTTTACTGTTGTCACTTATCATGTTGTCACTTGTCCGCCTGTTGACACTAGTTTTAAAGTGATCCATTGCAGTGCTAAAGACCATGGTCTGGTGTAGATTTCTGATGGGAGGAAGGCTTTCGGAAAGAGGTTGTGCGTACTTCACGATTTCGGTGAAGTAGCTCTTTATTTTGCGACGGGACACATCGAGGGATGTCAGCAAGAAGGTAAGTGCCTATTCCACATTCAATAGAAACTAAATGACATTGACTTTTCTCAACTTCTTTTCCTTAAACACGCCCGAACCAAGCATTCCGCAACATAGTCATGCGTGCATCTTTGACTTCATTCGCCATTCGGTGCACACGCCATGTTGAGCTACATGTTTTTATCCATGCATGGCTTATCCATTTGCATTTGTATGAATACCAATAAGCATCATTCAATCTATCCCCGAGGGCTAGTATTAGGTGATGAAGAATTGTTAAGCACACAAGTAGGCGTGTATGTTCTCGTGGGAAAGCATAATACACAGCTTCAAGATGTCTACTCGTCCGTTTGTCACATGTAGGCTCTCCCCCCTCCCCCCCCCTTCCCCCCTCACCATTGTATATAGAGCAGCACGCATTCCAATTAGGCATTATCGCCACAGTAATCATTCTCAACACCTCCCACATCGCTAATATGTTTGGGTTGCATACTGCAACGGTGACTTTAAGCACAGGTGGGAGCATCGCTACGTCAAGGAGATAGCCGTCTCGGGGATCCGATACGGTGTTTTTCTTGGAGCGTGGTCGCCCTCGTCATCGGAAGACTCGCCATAACGAGGCTCCACAACGAGGTCGTCGTTGGTGTGGTCGGGTATGCTTTTTGCGTTTGTAGGCCGTGACATTAAGTTCGAACTATAGCTAGCGAAAGTACCCCACCATATAAGGTAGTTCGGTTGTGTGAGTTCGATAGTCCGCGGACCGGTATCACTCACTACCGACCCTCTGTAATAAATGGTGCGAGTAACGCATCGTCCGTAAGTGCACATGGAATTTGCATAGCTAGTCGGGGGGGTTGAAAGGGCATTCGCACTGCAACGCATTTTGTGTAGATGATCTGTGTGGGTCTGGGAGTTGCACTGCCATCTTTGTCTAGTTCAGCGTAAAAGTTGCGTGCGGGATCGTGTTCTAGCGGCATGTCGACGCAATTCACCACCCCACACAATAGCCGACGGACGCGCCGACCGTCCCATAGCTTTGGTACCGTTCTTGTCGTCACGCACCACCTTTTAGATGTAAAAGGGAGTATATGCGGGTAGAGAAAGATGCCTTTCGCGTCACGGTCGTTTTCGTGGTTGTGGTGATGTATGCCGACAAGCGATCAGACCAAATCAGCCGTTCGAACAGCTTCCGCCCCTTCCTGGGTCGTGAGCCGACGGAGTTAAGCTAAGGACACTTTGAAGTACACGCCCCTGAAGTTTGACAAAGTACTAACTTTTCCTCGCGTGGGGGTGACCAGTTTTTTACGAGACTCTGGTGTATGATTAGTCATACAAATGTAGTACTTATCATACACATACCCCCGAGCCACTAGACCATCCATGGGCATTACCTTCGTCGAAAAAGGTGGCCAAGGCCACCACTTCCACGCCCGGAACGCAGAACGGGTAAAGTTCGGCTCGCATGGTGAGTAGTTGAAAAGTGATTGTGCGCCGCGATCGGAGTAACTGATAGCCCCCGACTAGCGCATGTTCCGATACGCACTACTTCACTAAACTACCACCAATTTCAATACAAGTTTTTGCACTGAACCGAGATGGCCTTGTAGATTAACTATTCGAGGGGGGGCACAGCATCATGCCAAAAGATATATATAAAAAAAGCGTTTTCTGTAAGGGGTTGCATGTAACCCCTTACATATGTAAGGGGTCACATGTGACCCCTTGCACAAATAGACAATATGGCATAAGTGAGCCCCAACACAGCTTAAATGGTCATATTGGTAATATAAAGGTTAGAGTTACTTGGCTATAATTACACTGTAACATGCGTTACCTCCGACGGTACATCTCCCCTAACGGTTCAAGCGCGCACACATACACGGACAGTAAAGTGTCCGCACACTATATGACGCACAAGCAGCAATTGCGTGTCCTCATTCTGCCGTATGCGAGAGCTATCGCTTAAGCAAGCCCACCCACCCAATTCCCTCTCGGATTGCGTGTAGGGTGACCTACACGCCACCAGTACCAAATTCTGTAAGTGATCCATATCTTTGGCATAAGTGAGCCCTAATACAGCTTAAATCCTCCTTTCCCTGTTTTTCGGGCTTAGGTTTTTTTCCTCCTTTCTTCTTTTTTGCTTGGCGGTCTCCACTGCTTTTTTTTGTAAAATGTATTATTATTATTTGTGGCATGTAGTACTCTTACACGGTCAGATTGATTTGAATCTAGAGGTTTGCATATCCAACTTTCATGTGTACGGGACAGTAACACTAGCGGTTACTGTTACCGTTAAATAGCGGCGCGTCGCACCTGCAGGGCAACCACCTCGCCTTGGCAGTTCGACGCAACCAACGACTAACTACTTCCTTAACGGTGAGCTCTAGCTAGCCCGCGCCTTATAAGCCGTAGCTAGCCACGAGCCTAGGCACTCTCGACTCTCGTAGTCGAGCAGGATGTCAGTTTACCATCGTCCCATGCGAACTCGAGCGTCACGCGACACTTCCCCTCGTTCAGCTACGCAGTTACGCAACATGCAGCCTGAGCAATCTACGTCCGCCGCAGCGGCCGACCCTCACGCTGCCTCGATCGAACAACGCACAGCCGAACAGATCCGTACGGCAGTTTTGGCTTCGAAACAACGGATTACTGAGCAGTTTTTGGCGGCTAACGCTGCCTTACGCGCACAACTCTAGCAGACGATTGCCACACCTGCTATTACTGATCAACAACAATCCAATCCCGCCGACGCGAACCTAGCGACGGAGGGTGGTAAGGCGGCCCCTAAGCCACCTATCGACCTGCTTGACGACGAACCCGAACCCTCCGCGTCCGAATTCGTCGACTTCGCCTACTACGGCGAGGTCATCCCGGCCGGCCTCGAGCGTCCCCCACGCGACGTTGAGGAGCCACGTCTGTGGACACTTACAGACGATACCGCCCGTGCTCTAAGCGACAAGCGCACCCAATCGCCATACGACGAGTACCTCCACATCGGCTGTTATGCCTTCTTCGACAGTTGCGCCAACGCGGCAATTAGCGAGGCTTTGGACACGCTGTCGCACGGCCCACCTCTATCGGTCGAGCAGGCGGCAGCGATTGCCCTTATCAGAGCGGGTCATCGCACCCACACAGCGACGGAGGAGGCCGCCCGTACTCGATTGGGCTTCCTCCGCCTCACCAAGGGCGGACAAGCGAGCACGGATGCGTACCGCGACTTTGCCGAATTGGCCCACGAGCGCTTCTGTCGCCCACGCCCTACCGCGGTCTCCGGCCCACTGGATGCGCTACGCCAAGCGTTCATCGACCGCACACTTGAAGTCAGCTTTTATGCCACCAGCAAGGCGGCAGCCGGCGCCGCATTCGCGAAGATCACACCGGACAAACCCACAGGCCCCGACGCCAGAGCCCGCAAGGCAGCCGCCGACAAACGCAAGGCCGCGGCAGCAGCAGCCCGCACCACCCCTCTCGCCAAGCCGACCGACCCGGCTAAACCCCCGCCCAAGAAATGATGGTGTGGCCCGCCCCGCCGATTCATGCTCCCCGACATCTTCTTTCATGCGCCACCACGTGCGTCGAACATGGCGGGAGTGGGAGCGCATCGGCGCGAGCGGCCAAGTCCTAAGTTGGATCCGCCATGGGGTACGCGTCAAGTTCAAGCACGGCGTACGCCCCAAGCCCTTCAACCACGGCATCTCTATGCTAGACGCAACACCAGCCCAACTCGACTTTCTAAACTCGGAACTTCCACGCTTCGAAGCTTGCGGAGCGTGGGAGCGCTCGGACAACTCTCGCTACGTTTCCCGGATGTTCCTAGTGCCCAAACCCGGGTGCAACCAGTGGCGCCTGATTATCGACCTTCGAGAACTCAACCGCTACTACGCAGCGTTCAACATGACTTGCAAAACCCTCAAGTACCTCCGTCACCTATCCCGTCCAGGCGATTACTTCGTCTCTCCCGACCTCACCGATGGGTGCTACACCCTTGGCGTCCGGGAGGAAGACCGCTGCTACTTCACGGTCAACTACCGCGGCACACTGTGGCGCCTCCCTTGCCATCCGATGGGTTGGTCCGGCTCAGCGTACTACTTTTGCAAACTAACGCAAGTGTTTACGAACTATCTACGTCGCCCACCGCCTCCTACGCCGGCATCTAAACCGGACCGCGCGTGCCCGTCAAAATGTTTTCTTCGGAACGCTCGATGGCGCGGTACGAGACTCCTCCCCTACATGGACGATTTCCTTTTCTTGGCCGACTCCTACCACGACGCGCTGCTCCTTCGCTAGCGCGTCGAGGCCCTGTTGGACAGCCTAAGCCTCCAGCGCAACCCCAAGAAAGGCGTGTGGACTCCGATGCAGGTCGGCGACCATTTGGGCTTAACGGTGGATTTAAAGCTCAGTATGTTTCGCGCCCCACCCACAAAACTACAACAGCTCGCGCAACACGCGTCATCCCTACTCGGCCGAGCGGTTTCGAACGCCCGATGGCTGCCCACTCGTCAACTAGCGGCCTTCGCGGGAAAGGCTCAGTTCCTCTACCTCGCCATCGCGCCCGCACGGTTCTTTTTACGCGAGCTCCACAATGTGTTAGCCACACGGACTGGTTGTGGGGGACGCGTGCGCCTCACCCACCTGCTACGTCGCGACCTCGAGTGGTGGCGCAAGGTGCCCACCCAACACAACGGTCGGTCAATCTACAAGCCCGTCGAGACCGCCTACCTCCACGCCGATTCCAGCGACTACGGATGGGGAGCCGTGCTGTACAACGACTCCAACTACCAAGCACGCGGCTTTTGGAGCGCTACCGACCGTCTACAACACATCACATGGAAGGAGCTTCGCGTTGTTCGACACGCGGTCGTATCCTTTCTACCTGAACTCAAGGGCCGGCAAGTTCTCCTACACGAGGACAACACAGCGGTAGTCGCCGCTCTAACCAAGCTTACTTCCCGGTCGCCCGTCATGATGACCGAGCTACGGCGCTTGTGGTACCTTCTCGACACCAACGACATCCACATCCGCCAGCGATACATTTGATCGGCCGCCAACGTGTGGGCGGACAGACTAAGCCGCGAATTGGACACCGAGGACTGGCAACTCAACCCCCGCCTTTTCAAACACCTTCAAGAACGGTGGGCTCCGCATGCCATCGACCGTTTCGCTTCCATGCTAAACGCCCAACTCCCACGGTTCAACGCCCGATGGAGGGACCCGCAGTGCGAGGACGTCGATTGCCTACGCCTTCCCGACGCTGCCTGGCGTCGCGAAAACAACTACTGCAACCCTCCTTGGACTGCCCTTCCAGCGCTCGCCGCCAAATTGGCCCAATCACAAGCCACAGCGACCGTCATCGCCCCCTATTGGCCGGACAAAACGTGGTACCACGCCTTCGCCCGTCTCGCCACCGCGACGTTGCACTTCCCGGCGGCCCGCGACCTTTTCTTTCCCGGCAGGCTCGGCAGGCGCGAGGGGGTCGGACCACCCGCGTGGAGCATCGTGGCTTTTCGACTCTCACCCCCTCCTGGCTATACACCCGCCGCGGAACCATAGGCCGGGCTTTACGCCCGGACCGATTCGGGTCTACAGTACAACCAATTCGCCCTATGCGCACCGGACCACCCCGCTACCGCCTACAGCTGGACTCAGCATAGGCGCCCTGGTCCGCCGATATCGCTGAAACTTTTCAAAACGTCAAAGGAACGGATAAGCTCGGGGTTACAGCAGTCGCTCTACTCAGCACCTCGCTAGCGCCGTCTACGTACGCCAATTACGACAGCGCGCTACGACAGTTTTTTGTATTCTATATAGAGGACAATATCGCCCCGCTACATGCCACCCCGGCTAAAATGATTCACTACACCGCTTGGTTGGCCCTGCTGGGCACGGTAGCAGCTAGCTCGCTGCAACCTTACTTCTCTGCAGTAAACAAATTCTTCCGTGACCACCAACGCCAACCCATTGCGGTGGTCGAACTGTTAGGCGACGCGAGGCGCGGCCTCGAAATGCTGCAACGCCGCCTCGTCCCGGCCGACTCACGCCTGCCGCTACCCGCCCCGGTCGCTCTTAACATCCTGTTGGCAGCCAACACCCTACGCGACAACCTCACGTGGACCCCCGCAACCCGTCCCCTGCATGAACGTTTCCGAGCCTGTTAAGCGATTTGCGTCAATTACATTTTTTTCTGCCGCGCAGAAACCGGCGCCCGTTGTCGTGCCGGTGACATCGCCGTCGACATACCGTCGCAACATATTTGCCTTTTCGTCCGCAAGTCTAAAGGCGACCAACGCCGCGACACCCGCGACAAGCTCGTGTTCGCAATCCCTATTGCAGCCAATCCCATCCTAGCGGACCTTTTGGAATAATACTCACAGCACCGCGCCGCGTTCTACGCTAATTTCAACAAGCGACCACCCCCTGACGCCTTCAGGAGCTTCTCACATGTTGAAGCCTCCGCCGATTGGGGAGCCGCGTCCACAATTTCCGCTTGGCTCTCCCTCGCCCTTCGCACGGTCAACACGTCCGCGCCCGCCGGCTTTAAGTGGACATCGCACAGCCTCCGGAAAGGAGCTGCTTCCGCTGCGAGCTACATCGGCACGCCCCTCCCCGTGATCAAGTACATGGGTGGTTAAGCCAAGAACAACTCCGTGACCAAAGGAAAATACATTGACCCAACCATGACCCCTACACTTGTTGCTTGGCGTTTCTTCGGCTGGCTCACTCCGTCCCCCCCGCAACACTGATTTTGGATGTGCAAGCCTTTGGCTTTAGGTTACTGGCAAAACGTGCCCTAGGGTAAATGGTCATATTGATTTGAATCTAGAGGCTTGTATATCCAACTTCCATGTGTA
The DNA here is from genome assembly GCA_026401115.1 of Tetraselmis chui. Classification (NCBI taxonomy): domain Eukaryota; kingdom Viridiplantae; phylum Chlorophyta; class Chlorodendrophyceae; order Chlorodendrales; family Chlorodendraceae; genus Tetraselmis; species Tetraselmis chui. Next base: position 8,820 of record JAPMLY010001947.1, on the reverse strand, counting down.
CGGGACAATAACACTAGCGCTTAATGTTACCGTTAAATAGCGGCGCGTCGCACATGCAGGGCAATCACCTCGCCTTAGCAGTTCGACGCAACCAACGACCAACGACTTCCCCAGCGGTGATATCTAGCTAGCCCGCGCCTTATAAGCCGTAGCTAGCCACGAGCCTAGGCACTCTATGCTTTAGCGCTAAGCCAATCTAGGCTTCGCGCGAACCCACCCACCCAACCCTATAATCCTGCGCTAATTGTCCCCAAGGCCCCGCTTGTGGGTGTCTTTTGGCCAAATTATAAGCAAGCTGGAATATTTGGCAAAACGTACCCCAGGGTAAATATCTCCATTGGGTACCGACTTTTCGGCGCGGTACTTGGTTACGGCGTACGGCTCCGGACACGGAAGTGCCGGGTTCGATTCCCGGTGATGGCACTTCCGGGTAACCCTTTCACAAGTTATGGGCCCTCACCTTATGTAACCTATCCAAGGGTTACACGGAAGTGCCATCAATGGGAATCGAACCCGGCACTTCCGCGTTTGGAGCCGTACGCCGTAACCAAGTACCGCGCCGAAAAGTCGGTACCCAATTTGGGATATATCTCATATATATATTCCCGTACTGCCAGAGCAACGGGCTCCCGCAGTACATCCACTATTGGTGAAATAGTAGGGCCAACACTCCCCCGGAGTACAACGTACGGATGTGTCCATTATCGTGCCCACCATGGGGATCTCACAACACTCTCCCTAATGGACACCATCCCATCAACTCCGGTCAAACCCTACAAACCCGCGTCATACGTGGAGGGCCCATAACCTGTGGAAGGGTTACACGGAAATGCCATCACCGGGAATCGAACCCGCACCTCCGTGTCCGGAGTCAAACGCCGTAACCAAGTACCGCGCCGAAAAGTCGGTACCCAATTTGGGATATATCTCATATATATATTCCCGTACTGCCCGAGTAACGGGCTCCCGCAGTACATCCACTATTGGCGAGATAGTAGGGCCAAGACTCCCCCGGAGTACAACGTACGGATGTGTCCATTATCATGCCCACCACGGGATCTCACAACACAATCCACTTGTGAAGCCGAGTACTACTCTACGGGTGACGCCACCAAGGTGGGACTCCACCTCCGCCAACTTATGGGGGAGATCTTCAACGCCCCCATCACCAAAACCACCAACATATGCGAGGACAACCAAAGCGCCATCGCCTACTCCCAAAATGCTTTGGTTAGCGAGAAGACCAAGCACATCGGCATGAAATGGCACTTCCTCGAGGACCACGTGGAGCAGGGAACCATCAAGTTAAGGTACCCTCTAACTGACCAAATGGTGGCTGACATGTTCACCAAGCCCCTCCCAAGACCAGCACTGACAAGACACCGAAGTGCAATCCTTGGAGGACAAGACCCAATGCAACGCTTCATCCCGTAGCTACCTTAAGGGGGAGTGCTATAAGTAAGACCGTTTAGTTATTAGTTGCAGATAGCTACTGTATGCTATTCTATATATGATTAGTGCATGTCTAGATCGGACATACCGATAACATGTTTGTTATGGTACAGAGCTGTCGCTAGGCTTCATTGAAATTCAAATTGTTTACAACATGTACCGTATGCGCCGGCTTACACCAAATACCGTACGCGCCGGTTGTTGTCTCTGGGCCCTCCCAACTATGCCATACAAGGAACTTACAAGTCAAGGCTAGACCGTCAACCACCTTAATCCAACCTCTCCAGGGATTTTCGGGGGTTTTACTCCCCCCCCGGGGAGTGTGCAGTGCGGATTGAGGGCAACGTGCATTCAGGGGCGTGCGAAGGTGCAATGTGCGGAGGCGCAGCGAGAGGAAGTGCGGGATTTGATGCGGTAAATGAGTAGGAGAGGATGAAGCCATTGGACAGTATGCGTGTGGAGTTGTGCAAGAATGCGAGTCGTGTCGAGACGTGCTTTGGAGATGAGTTTGTCAGGGGGTCAGTGCGGGCAGTAAGTAGGGAGGTGAGACTTGCGATGGTGGATGAGTGCGGTGTACCCGTGCGGCTCATGACGATGGGAAGGATGTCGACCATGGTACATGGCCAGTGGTTGCGGATGGCATTTGCGAGGAGTGTGTATTTGGCTCGATTCAACTAGGTTGTATGGGATAAGTTGTGGTCCGTGCAGTACTTTCACTCCCCTATCTGAATTCTCTTAATAGATGAGTATCGGCGGCGACCGTTTGTGTGGCCGACGAATCGAGGTGCGAGGAGGTGGATGAAATCGGGCTTGTGCGCCGGGGGGTCGTAGCGAAGGGGGGAGAATCTCAGGGGGGAGGACGGCGGGGCACGAGGTTAGGGAGTCGGGCGAAAGACCTTCGCCGGCAACAACAAGGCAAGTGGGCATTTGGGTTCAGTGAGGGGGGTGACAGTCAAGCGGAGTGTGAGCAGGAGTGGGGGAATTGAATGATTTGATGGGTTTGTTACCGAAGTCTGCAGTGATGGTGTCCTAGCGTCCTCCGTTGTGGCGTTCCAAGAGGGAGAGTAGGAGTTGCAGCGCGCTGTTGTGGCGGTCATGTCTCAGGCCAGACATGGTGGGGCAGTTACCGGCCATGTGGCCATTGCTAGTGAATTGGCCACACATGGGGCAGCGCAGGGTGGGGTTGTGTGTGAGAAGGCGGGTGTTGTGGACTCCCCACATGAATTCTTGCTTGTGGGTGAATTGGATATTTGTAAGTGTTGTGTGTTTTTTGTGGAAGGAGAAGTCGGCGCCGTCCTTCGCGACGCGGGCGAGGAGGGCACCGTGTTTGGATGTTAGCGAGAGGGGTGTGTGTGTGTGTTTGGTGCTGTAGGTGTGAGCGTCAACTTTGAGGTTGGTGTATCTGTAGGGTATGGGTTCCCCTAGGGTTTGTGGAAGGAGGGTTTATGGCCAGGTCCAATGGCCTATCGTGACCTCTGAACCTGTGGTGTGTGTAGTGTCGTGTGGGTGACCATCCGCGACCTGGTTAGCTAGAGTGTCTGCGAGGTCGTTGCCGAGTGAGTGGTTGTGTGCTTTAATTTTGCCGAGGTGTGTACGGATGCCAGCGTTGCAGCGGGTTGTGAGGGTGTGTGTGATGGAGTGGAGTGTGTCGCGGTGGATGTTGTGGCGGTAAGCGGATGGGCAGTTCAAGTAGCCTTGTATGAGGCGGAGGGAGCACGCACTCTATGTAAGGAGGTGGGTGCGGCCTAGTTGGAGGCCTATGTCTATGCCAGCTAATTCAGCGCGGTTGATTGTGTGTGAGGGAGGGGTAGAGGTCACCAGAATTTTGATGCGGGTGTCTGAGGCGGGGTGGGCGGCGGCTGCTCCTAGGGGGGAGGAGCCTCTTTTTTCGAGCCGTCTGTGTATACAAAGTCCTGCCAGTTCCAAGCAAGAGTGCCTCTAGTGGGGGGTAATGTTAGTCGCATGCGTTCATGGAGTGGGTAGGTAAGGGGGTGAGTGGGGTTAGGGGGGAGGTGGTAGATGCCTTTTGAATGAGGTGAATAGGTGTCGAAGAGGTGGGGAGGAGGGATGGTGATGGTGGGGTTGGGGAGATGAGTGTCGTAGATAGACTCGAGAGTGTTGTGGAGTGCGGTCATGGCGGTGTGTAAGGGTAGGGTGGAGAGGGCTAGGGGGTTAGCGACGAGGTGGATGTCGACCATCCAGCGTGTGCCGAATGGGGTAGGAGTGGGGTTGCCAGTGTGTTGGTCGGGGGGTACGAAGGTGTTTGCGTCATTGGGAAGGGTGTAGAGGTGGTGGGTGTATGGGGAGTTGATGTATTTGGAGTGGCGGTAGGGTGTGTGTTCCCATCGGGGGAGGATGAGGATGGTTGCGCTGGGTGTGTGGGAGGCTGTGAGGTGTGCGCTGGTGACTGCGTGTTCCATGGCGCGACGCATGCATTCGTGGTCGTATTCGGGGTTAGCAATGTTGGTGCCGTGCCATGTGTGTGGGGCGTTGCTGCCACTAGATGAGAAGACTACGTCTTCGCGGTATAGGGAGTGGTATGTGTAAGAGTGGAGGGATATATTGAGGGGGTCGGAGTAGAGTTCTGTTTGGATGCGGAATGTGTGGCGGAGAGCAGTGAGTAGGTCCTCTCTAGTGGCCCATCTATTGCGGGTGGTGGTGGCGGGTGTGGGTGAGTGTATTTCTGAGCTAGAGCCTAGGCGAGTGAGGAGGTGGTAGACCTCCTCTTCGAACGTGTGCTGTGTGAGGTATGGGCGAAAGAGTTAGAATAAGTGGCGGACGCGGGGACCGTTGAGGGTGGTGATAGCGCGGCCGTCGGGAGTGCATAGGACGGTGGTGTCGTGGAGTGAAGGGTGTGCGTGGATGGCGAATTTGCCAGTGGGGGGCATGTCAAGGTCGGGGTGGATGGGGTCTTGGTTGAATGTGATTAGGGGTGTATAGTGGTGGGGGGGGATGCTTGCTTGGGGGTGAGGCTTGTGATGAGGAGGCGGGTGTGCATAGTATTGGAGGGTTCGGTGAGGATTGCGGCGAGGAGGCGTATGGGGACTGAAATTGGGGTGGTGGACCCCGTGAGCTTAGAGATGGATTTGCAGGATTTGAGTATGAAGGAGGAGGGGGTGGCGCGGAGGAGGACCTGTGGCCATGTGGTGATGTTATTTTTCCAGAGGGGGGTGAGTCGGGGGAGGAGGGAGGCGTGTGTTTTGCGGGGAGAGAAATCGCAGTAGGCTTGCTTATATGTGTGAGGGTCGGTGATGTGTGTGGCTTTGTCTCGGAGTGAGGCAAGGAGGGTGTTGTCTTGGGTGGTGAAGTGGGCGCGGAGTGTGGAGGCGTTCGGGAGGGACGACGGGCCAGCCTAATCTAGCTCCCGCGTGACTTCGGTCTTGCCGAAGGTAGGAGGGGAAAGGCTGGCAAAAAAACCCTCCTCGCGCGGTCGCTCGTCGATCCCGCCGCTCCATCCCGTAACCCCGCCCCAAGGTCTTGCCGCGTCCACCGACGCGGCGGTCCTCCGTGTCGAGGTCACCCATCACCTCGAGGACAGGTGGGGGGGACCGAGACACACAGACATAGAAAACACTAGCGCTCCTGCCTCCGCGCCTGAATTTTCCCGCTCATTTCCCCGGTTTTTTCTCTGTCTGGTATCCGGGTATCTGTCGGTTTTCCGGCCTGTGGCCGTACCCTTCCCCCTGTGATCTCGTGTCCACCGAGCAGCCTTTTCTTGAGCGGGGGCCTCCGCGCTCACCCGGGCCCACGCTCAAGGACCCCTAGGAGTATGAAGGTCTGTCGGGGTAGTGGGTGTCGAAGAGGGGGGGGGGGCATGTCACCGTAGCCGGATCCGGCGGGCCGCGGGCGCCCGGAATTGAACAAAACCCTCCGTGCCGGGTTTTCCGGCGGCGCCGACCCAAAGGGTCGTCGCCGCCAGATCGTGTCGCTCCTCCCGTCGCGACCGTCCTCCTTGCCGTCCCAGCTAACTCCTCCCCCCGGGAGATGACGCTGGACGACGTAGCGGCGCGCTAGTGAGCGCCCTACCCTGGTGCTGCTCCCCAACTAGCACGACGCCGGGTACGGACATTGTTTTTAAGTATCCGAAAAAAGCCCTCCGTACATGGCTTTCCGGCGGCGGCTGATCATGAGGATCGCCGCCGCCTCATATAGCCGCTCCTCCGTCTGCGACTAGCCACCGGCATGTGTCATGTCTTGCCTCACCCCTCGGCAAGGTTCGACCGGCACATGGCTGGTCGACGGCTAGCGAGCGCCCTTTCCTGGCGCTGCTTCCCGGCTGGCCACCACCAGCTCCAACACCCGCCTCCCACCGCTGATCCGGCCGTACCCTCCTCGCCATCAAATGCTGCCGTAGTACATGCCCCACCCCTCAAAGGAAGGCAGTATCTAGGAGTATTTGTACGCGAAAAAACATATCGGACGGGCCGAGCGGGAGATCTTGGCGCCGGTAGTGCACAGAAATTATTTTTTCAAAAGCCCTATGTACAGGGCTTTCCCGGCAGCTGCTGATCCCACGGATCGAGCTGTCGGCCCTCTTAGTCCCCTACCGTGCCATGCCTGGCACGGCTACGGGGTTTCCAGCGCCCACCACGGGGAGGTGAGGGGATGCCGACGGGCCTGCGAGCGCACCCTCCTCCGGGGCCGCCGCCGCTGCGCCGCCGGCGGGCGCCAGGGAGGTGTTAAGTTCTACCCCGAGGACGCGATGCGTGTCCGAGGGGCCTATGGAGGGGATGGGGCCCGGGGCGGAGTTGATAGTGATGAACTGAGTTTGGAGGCGGGATGCGAGGAGAACAAGGTTGGCAGGGGAGAGGGCGTTGAACCGTGGGAGTTGGGCGTTTAGCATGGAAGCGAAACGGTCGATGGCATGCGGAGCCCACCGTTCTTGAAGGTGTTTGAAAAGGCGGGGGTTGAGTTGCCAGTCCTCGGTGTCCAATTCGCGGCTTAGTCTGTCCGCCCACACGTTGGCGGCCGATCAAATGTATCGCTGGCGGATGTGGATGTCGTTGGTGTCGAGAAGGTACCACAAGCGCCGTAGCTCGGTCATCATGACGGGCGACCGGGAAGTAAGCTTGGTTAGAGCGGCGACTACCGCTGTGTTGTCCTCGTGTAGGAGAACTTGCCGGCCCTTGAGTTCAGGTAGAAAGGATACGACCGCGTGTCGAACAACGCGAAGCTCCTTCCATGTGATGTGTTGTAGACGGTCGGTAGCGCTCCAAAAGCCGCGTGCTTGGTAGTTGGAGTCGTTGTACAGCACGGCTCCCCATCCGTAGTCGCTGGAATCGGCGTGGAGGTAGGCGGTCTCGACGGGCTTGTAGATTGACCGACCGTTGTGTTGGGTGGGCACCTTGCGCCACCACTCGAGGTCGCGACGTAGCAGGTGGGTGAGGCGCACGCGTCCCCCACAACCAGTCCGTGTGGCTAACACATTGTGGAGCTCGCGTAAAAAGAACCGTGCGGGCGCGATGGCGAGGTAGAGGAACTGAGCCTTTCCCGCGAAGGCCGCTAGTTGACGAGTGGGCAGCCATCGGGCGTTCGAAACCGCTCGGCCGAGTAGGGATGACGCGTGTTGCGCGAGCTGTTGTAGTTTTGTGGGTGGGGCGCGAAACATACTGAGCTTTAAATCCACCGTTAAGCCCAAATGGTCGCCGACCTGCATCGGAGTCCACACGCCTTTCTTGGGGTTGCGCTGGAGGCTTAGGCTGTCCAACAGGGCCTCGACGCGCTAGCGAAGGAGCAGCGCGTCGTGGTAGGAGTCGGCCAAGAAAAGGAAATCGTCCATGTAGGGGAGGAGTCTCGTACCGCGCCATCGAGCGTTCCGAAGAAAACATTTTGACGGGCACGCGCGGTCCGGTTTAGATGCCGGCGTAGGAGGCGGTGGGCGACGTAGATAGTTCGTAAACACTTGCGTTAGTTTGCAAAAGTAGTACGCTGAGCCGGACCAACCCATCGGATGGCAAGGGAGGCGCCACAGTGTGCCGCGGTAGTTGACCGTGAAGTAGCAGCGGTCTTCCTCCCGGACGCCAAGGGTGTAGCACCCATCGGTGAGGTCGGGAGAGACGAAGTAATCGCCTGGACGGGATAGGTGACGGAGGTACTTGAGGGTTTTGCAAGTCATGTTGAACGCTGCGTAGTAGCGGTTGAGTTCTCGAAGGTCGATAATCAGGCGCCACTGGTTGCACCCGGGTTTGGGCACTAGGAACATCCGGGAAACGTAGCGAGAGTTGTCCGAGCGCTCCCACGCTCCGCAAGCTTCGAAGCGTGGAAGTTCCGAGTTTAGAAAGTCGAGTTGGGCTGGTGTTGCGTCTAGCATAGAGATGCCGTGGTTGAAGGGCTTGGGGCGTACGCCGTGCTTGAACTTGACGCGTACCCCATGGCGGATCCAACTTAGGACTTGGCCGCTCGCGCCGATGCGCTCCCACTCCCGCCATGTTCGACGCACGTGGTGGCGCATGAAAGAAGATGTCGGGGAGCATGAATCGGCGGGGCGGGCCACACCATCATTTCTTGGGCGGGGGTTTAGCCGGGTCGGTCGGCTTGGCGAGAGGGGTGGTGCGGGCTGCTGCTGCCGCGGCCTTGCGTTTGTCGGCGGCTGCCTTGCGGGCTCTGGCGTCGGGGCCTGTGGGTTTGTCCGGTGTGATCTTCGCGAATGCGGCGCCGGCTGCCGCCTTGCTGGTGGCATAAAAGCTGACTTCAAGTGTGCGGTCGATGAACGCTTGGCGTAGCGCATCCAGTGGGCCGGAGACCGCGGTAGGGCGTGGGCGACAGAAGCGCTCGTGGGCCAATTCGGCAAAGTCGCGGTACGCATCCGTGCTCGCTTGTCCGCCCTTGGTGAGGCGGAGGAAGCCCAATCGAGTACGGGCGGCCTCCTCCGTCGCTGTGTGGGTGCGATGACCCGCTCTGATAAGGGCAATCGCTGCCGCCTGCTCGACCGATAGAGGTGGGCCGTGCGACAGCGTGTCCAAAGCCTCGCTAATTGCCGCGTTGGCGCAACTGTCGAAGAAGGCATAACAGCCGATGTGGAGGTACTCGTCGTATGGCGATTGGGTGCGCTTGTCGCTTAGAGCACGGGCGGTATCGTCTGTAAGTGTCCACAGACGTGGCTCCTCAACGTCGCGTGGGGGACGCTCGAGGCCGGCCGGGATGACCTCGCCGTAGTAGGCGAAGTCGACGAATTCGGACGCGGAGGGTTCGGGTTCGTCGTCAAGCAGGTCGATAGGTGGCTTAGGGGCCGCCTTACCACCCTCCGTCGCTAGGTTCGCGTCGGCGGGATTGGATTGTTGTTGATCAGTAATAGCAGGTGTGGCAATCGTCTGCTAGAGTTGTGCGCGTAAGGCAGCGTTAGCCGCCAAAAACTGCTCAGTAATCCGT